>JAECUM010010934.1:0-78721 GCA_016617855.1 Megalonaias nervosa | reverse complement strand
ATATGCAAAAGATAATCTGATCGCTAAAAGTTCTTCTCCGCAGTATACTAACTTGAATTTTTACACTTTAACAAGAATGTGTCCACTTTATCAATATATTTTCGTGTATTGTACTATTCGCCAGCTTTAGGAAATATTACAAACTTCTTTTGACTGCATATGAATGAATAAAGATTTTCTTGTTTCTATGGCAATCATGCACCACCACCACCCTCTCTTTTTTAAATAGTACATAGACAACTTACATATTTCTAATAATCTAAAGATACGATGTGTGTACCTAGGGAGAAACTGTACTTAAAATATTCCACTTTAGAAACGACTTCGACTTATCATAAATATCTCACTGAGATTTTTTTTGGCAAAGTATGTTCTATAAATACGATACGATTTCCTCCAGTATTCCATTTTTGGGGGAATATCTACGTATGCAGTGAATGCGTAATAGTAGGAGAAATATTTATAAAATGTTGGTTGAACGATTGTATGCTTATTGTTAATGTACAACATTATTATACTGGTTGCTCGTCATTCAAATCTGCAGCTGTTTTTCAACTGTCTATTTTAATTAATCCACGGTTTCTTTTTCCTATACAATCCTTAAGTACACTAAATATTTGCAGTCATTTATTGTCCATCTTCAATGTCAAGTCCGGTTTGTTTTGTGAGGTTTTGCGCCATTTATCAGCACATTATAGGCTGTACAAGTCGGCCACTATATTTGATAGCGGAAAACCCCAGAAAAAACCAACGAGCCACAGGAAGCTGCTGGCAAGCTTTTTCACATACCCTCGTTTGTAGAGCCGAGACTCGAACCTACGCGGACAGAAGTGAAATGTTTGGGTAAAGTGCTTTAGTCCACTCGGAGTACATATCTTGAAACGGTCATAACATGAACTTTATATTTTTCCCCAACAAATAGTAATATTAGTTCATTTTAGTACAACGTGTAAGAGATGTGTTTTCAAATGTAAATGGAGTTTTTTTAAATAAAAAAATGGCACAATACTAAATACAATATGCAGTACTCTAGTGCAGAAAGTGCTACAACGGGTAGTTTAGAACTATAAAATGGGAGTGTATTGTAAGTGCTACTGCGGGTATTTTAGAATTATAAAATGGGAGTGTATTGTAAGTGCTACGCCGGATATTTTAGAATTATGAAATGGGAATGTATTGAAAGTGATAGTTTAGAATTGTGAAATGGGAGTGTCTTGAAAGTGCTACAGCAGGTATTTTAGAATTATGAAATGAGAGTGTATCGAAAGTGCTACAGCGGGTATGTTAGAATTGTGAAACGGGTGTGTATTGAAAATGCTACGCCGGGTATTTTAGATTTATGAAATGAGAATGTATTGAAAGTGATACAAAAGATATATCACCACTCGTGGAAGCCACGCCCAAAAATAACGGGCTCCATATTTTGTTTCGCAATTATCGGTCCTTCGCATATTAGGATTCCTTTTTCTTTGATCAAATGCTTCAACAATCTTCAGTGTGTTTTCTGGAATCTTTTGTCAGTTTTGCATTGATAATTGAGATGTGTAGGGTTCATTATTACGAGAAAAGTATTTGTTGCAATAATGTTTTGATTTTTTTTTTTTAAAATTTCAAGTCATCTTTCTATCTTAGCGACCTTACTTTGTGTAATGGTACATACCTTAAAACACTGTCATGGACCAGTGCAAAATTATTTCCGATCTTTGTTGCAGTATACCATTGCTAAATGATTTCTTGAAACAAAATATGATATTTTAAACTTTTAATGTTTTAAGTGACCTTCCCATTAAAAAGTAAATATTATCTCCTTGTGTCATTTTCAGTGTTTCTTTTACCTCTTCACAGTTGTTGTTATAATTTTGGTAAAATAATTTTAAAACAATAACAATGTTTTGAATTTTGGCGTTTTTCACGCGATTATCACAATATTGTTTTCATAATTCCATTGTACCATCGAAGCTTGTATTCTTAATGGTGAAACAAATTGAAAAATTGGTTGATTTTTATATTATTTTCTATCCGTTTGCACAAACTTTGAATGAATATTAATATTGTTTTATCATGACTTTAACATTTGAGACAGTGTTTAAAAATGCATCATTAGTTCACTCGCCATTTGTGTAGCGTTGAAAACTTTGGATATTAGATCGCAAGTACGTACAGACTAATCAACTTACTAACTCATCAGTCAAGAATAATACACAGTCATCTTTAAACTCACAAAGTCTCTAATTAATGTGCCTTCACAAAAGCAAGTCTTCAACTGTTGTGTTTAATTTTATATTAAAGAAACTTGTTATTTTGTGTACTGGCAACATCATCCACATTCAAAACGATTTTCTTTCTTCTGATTTAATGACTTCCGGGACTGATATTTTTCCCTATTGAAGTATCAGCTAGACTTACATTTACGTTCGTCGTGCCGTACAATATAGTGCTATAAAAAAAAAAATACATATCATCTAACTGATCTTGTTATTTTAAAATTGCAGTCAATATACACGTGTATTGTTTTCACTAATGCCTATCTGCAACTCAACGCAAAGATTATATATAATGCATAAAAGAACTTAAATGTATGCAGCCTTATTGTCTGCTTGCTACTTTTTGTTAGCACACACAATAATATCGGGATGTACGCGCAGACCAATGATCTATATGCCATTGCGCGTTCATGGCGCAGTCATATGCGATCCATAGGTAAACCTTCTTTACAAAACCATCACGTTTTATTACCAAGAAGACAAATAGATTAACATGCTATCATGCACCTGTACATGAATTATTTGCATTAATTATATCGCTCATCCAAATGCATAATATCCTCTTACGGTTGACATCGGCGTGTAACCTGTCAACAACTGCAACGAGTTAACACGCATGTGAACTTGAATACTATAAGTGGAAGGCATCGTTTGAATCGTACAACGGTGCTCGATATACGCGAACTATTGAATGGATAAAGGTTATCTATCATACATATGGACACATCACTGTGTCCTGTCAAGGCCTAAGATGGCAAAGAAAGAAAGAAAGAAAGAAAGAAAGAAAAAGAAAGAACTAGACAGCTTTTCACTAGAGTACTGTTTCACCCAAAACGCATCCCATGTTGGCATGACTCTGCAGCGAACAGGACACGTGAAAGTACTACGGCCCATAAATGAACCAGAGTCAAGCTGACCTATTTGTATTGCAGTGGTGTTTCACTCGCCAAGTGTGATCCGTGCACAAATGAACATGATCTTGCAGACAAAAATTGCAGGAGGAAGTTATCTGGATGCAAAACTAAACAAAGGTGTGACGGACAATGACAAAACTTTCAATATTTATATCCTGTAACACCAAAAGTCTTGGAATTCGCCGAATTCTAAATTAAATACGAAATCAGTTGTCGTTATTGTTGCTAAAATCAATAAATGGTAAGACTTCATATTCCCGGAAAGTGAGATTGTTTGGAAAGTCTGTCAGAGAAAATAACAGAAGATGTTTGAAAATACTGCCAGAAAAAATGACAAAAGATGTTTGGATAGGCTATCAGAGAAACGACAAAATATCAGTTGGTTAATTAAGTTACCAGCGACTGAAACTAGGATTTGTAGAAAAGGAGGAAGAAATAACAAAAGGTTTACACCAGACGCATGGACGACGTTGTAAACTGTCTTGAACCTTGGATAAAATATGTTGAAGTTATAAAGAGGTAACATTGTATAAGGTATTTCTATGTGTCCACCAAAGTCGATTGGAATCTGTGTTATGCAATATATGATTGACGGATGCAAATCTCTGCCGAAGAGTCAGTTTCAATGATGTTCGAGAAAGAAGGTTACTGTGACTATATCTTTGGAAATCTAGCACGACGGAAAAGATCGTTTAAACATGAACTTGTAAAATCAAAATCTGGTATCCTATTATACTTGCTTATAGGTCGAGTCCAACTGCAATACGCAGATGTGTCGTCACATAATCTGCATAGGTTCAATAGCCCCAGATTATGCAACGACAGATCTGGATCTATGCAGTTTGTTGGTGGTAATTAATAGAACAAACACTGATAAGTCGGTGCAATATACAACAGCAGATCTGGATCCGTGTTTTGTTTTGTTTTGTTCGGGTGGGGATGGGGTTGGTGGGTGGGTGGGTTTGGTGAAGATTGATTCCATTTTCAGTACACAAAAAGAAGGCCAAACTCAGCGAACAGTGCATGTAGTTTTTTAGGAAGAGCCCTGGAAGTATCACCAACCCATGAGAACCTACTGGCAAACTGTCTTATACACACACGCTGACAGAGGTGTGTGTGTGTGTGTGTGTGTGTGATCTGTAAAGACGGGCGCCTTAGACCACTCGGCCACCTGGGACCCTTAGTTTGCAAGTGGACTCTACTTATATACGAGTATAAACTGTACGAGTATTATGCTGAGTATTACGATCTTGCTGTGCCCTACAATGAATCAAGTACTCTGTACAGTTTGGTTTGATTTTGAGGGGTTTGGAGCCATTTTTAAGCACATGTTGGGTACACATGGCGACCAGTATTTTTGGAGGAAAAACCTCGAAAAAGCCACTGACCCACGGGAAGCTTTCTCACCTATCCATGTTGGTCTAGCTGAGACTTGGATAGAGGTGAGATGTGTGAGTGATCTGTAAGGGCGAGCCCCTTACACCACTCGGCCACCCAGGGCCCCTTAGACCACTCGATCACCCAGGGCCCCAAAGTGCTCTGGAGAAAAATGATAAGATTAATTTAGTCGAGAGTAATGGACATTATCTGAAGATAGCACACGAAGGCACACGATGGCACACGAAGATGAAGGTTGAGAGGGATATACAAAAAGAGTCTTTCAAACTTTCTTTTACAGTTTTTGTATGTCGGCGACGTCTCGAGCAACGCTAAATGAAATTGTTTAAAAAATGCAGCAAACAAAAATTCACGCTACTTTTTCTTCAGTTGTAACGTAAAATTGCCATTTTATTCCACTTACCGTACCTGTTACTGCAGCAAATGAACGATTTTTCATGTAAAATACGGTTCATTTTTTTAAATATAAAAATAATTTATTGACGTAACTACTGCGAAAAATTACACTATTGTTTTATCACGCGAAGACTCAGCACTGGTGAAGGGCAGAAATGTAGCCCTCAAAGAGGCAGAAGAAATACACAAAAGGACATCACACTATTCCCACCTTTGTTAAAATGCATGTGCATAAAAACATTATTGAATAACGCTCAACAACCAACTTGACTGAGACCAGTTATGTGAATAGGAGTCAAAGCTGAATAATCAAATTGTCATTTAAATTGGTGATACTTCAAATTATAGGAATTTTTCTCTTACCGTATGTTGTTCTTTGAACTGCTTGTCGCTCTTTAGGTGTGATTTTGTTTTCTTTTCTTAAAATAGTATTTTAAAAATTACGCTTAAAGAAAATTTGTTCATTTGCTGCAGCAGTGGATAAGGCAAATAGAGGAATTTTGTCATTTCTCAAAATTGTTCATTGCTGCAACAGTGAACAAATAATTTAATGGAATTTGTTTAATTTAGCATCGGCAAACTAGCGTATGCGTAATAATAAAAGAAGAAGCACCAAAAAAAAAAAAAAAAAAAAAAAAAAAAAAAAAAAAAAAAAAAAAAAAAAAAAAAAAAAAAAAAAAAAAAAAAAAAAAATGCTAGACGCACAAAAGACGTTGCGCAGACGAGATGGTAATGACGGGCGCACAAAGGGTTAATTATTTGTTGATGAATACATCAAATAGAGGTGACGCAATTCCACAGTGGATGATAAACAGTCAGGTGAGAAAGCAGTGGTGAAAAAAGAAACGGAAATGTACCTGTCTAAACCTGAATGACTTCCTACCGTTGATGAATCAGATGAGTGGGCTGAATGTCTGAGAATTCATATGTGAGCACCTCGAAATAAGAGGGTCGCTGGGCTTAACACGACGACACATATAAGTTGTTCGGAACGATTACTTCTGTCTTGACTCGAGTAATATAAACTTACAAATTTTCTTCTGAGGTCTCAAAAGCTGGTCTGGATCTGTATTTATGAAGACTGTGTCGGTCTTATACGCGGTTCTTTTGGGCAATTGGAACGGTTATCGTATAGTTTTTACTCTCACGGTATCACCTTTCTTTATCAAAGATCACATGATAGACAGGGACTGTTGTACGTGTCGCCTATCTCGACTGAAGCCAAATCCTCCGAATGTTTAAATGCAGTCAAATAATGGAATGCTAGCTTGAAATACTATTCAAACGAGTTACCACACTGCTTTCAGCTGAATACTGTGCGACAGAACGTATTAATTTAAGTTTAATTTACGCGTGTGTGTGTGTGTGTGTGTGTGTGTGTGTGTGTGTGTGTGTGCAGGGCCGACAAGAGGGGGTGGGCAACCGCGGATGATATATCAACACTTTTAAATTTCATAAAAGAAAAATTTTGTTTGAACAAGAACTAGGAGAGGCCCGGATGTTTCTTACTCAAGGGCCCGTGAGCACTCTCTACGGCCCTGTGTGTGTGTGTGTGTGTGTGTGTGTGTGTGTGTGTGTGTGTATTTCCTCAACGATCGGGCTGGAAACGTTACCTATTCATTCCATTCAAAATCAACAGACATAGTTACAACACATATATACCTTTGCTCAAAGAGGAGTACCATGCAAAACGTTTTTTTTTTCTTTCTGCTGTGCGGTCCACTTTCATACAAATGTTAAAAATTCCATAAGAAGATAAAGGATGTGGTAATTGTAGAGAGCGATATTCTAAAGAATAAATAGCCAAGATGTAGAAAGAGAGGAAAGATTAATACAGCTGTACTTATTTAATTGCGATGATTGACTCAAATTTGTTGACTGTGTTCCCTTATTACCGAGTTGTCTGCTAGTTTATTATTCTTTGTTATTTGTTCTTGAAAAATTGACAAGTCACATAAACATTATGATTTATGGGCTTTAAATTTTCTCTTCGATTTACCTGCACTAACTACAGGTATCAATATGAAGTAAGACGACATGTGTACAGAAGGTTTGAGATATGCCACGTGACAGTTAATTAGTCTTCTGTAATCCAGTCATAAGACAACTAAGCAGCAATATCCATCATACAACGGTATGAGAAAGAAGATGGATCTTTCGCACAAATTTAACTTTAAATCGAAGTACACTCTTGAAAATATAACAAAACTTGCATGGAATAATGATGTATAATTCTAGCAGGTCATAGGAACTCTGTGTGTGTGTGTGTGTGTGTGTGTGTGTGTGTGTGTGTGTGTGATATTTGGATTTTTAACGTAGCTTTAACTATTTTTTCAGTTATATCGCTACGATGTCTGCAGTGTGGCAATTTATAGTGATGTTTAGCACTGAAAGCATCATGCCGCGGGCATGTAGCATCATGTCCCACCCAGTCACGTTATCCTTACACCAGGCCGACCAGTCCTAACACTAACCTCTTAATGCTGAGCGCCAAGCGAGGTAGCTGCTAGTACCATTTTCATAAGTCTTTGGTATGATTCGACCGGGGTTCGAACCCGCGACCTCCCGCATCCGAGGCGGACGCTCTAGTAGTAGGAGTATTATGAGGTTCCTGGATCAGAGATCCAACTCCCTCTACGAAAACAATTTTTGTCATCCTTTTTAGTATTTAAAAAATTAATTTTTTCTTTTAGATCAAATATTACGACAAATATTGTTTTGAGGGAGTTGGATCTCTGATCCAGGAAACCTCATAATCCTCTACTACTGAAATAAAGTTTTAGAATTATATTCTGTAATGTTAGACAAAATTTCATATTAAACAATAAAATATTATATATAATGTCTTATTATAATCCAATACGACATGTCGGATTTGATCTAACAAACAGATTTTTTAAATCATTTAATTCTATTAAATCAGCTTCAAGCTATACTTGTATAAAACCTAAAATAATAAGCGATTGTATTAAAAAAGTTGGTTATCATTTATCGAGCAAGTATGGATCAGTATGGTTGTAATGTGACGAATTTTGAAGACTTATTGAAACTTAAGGTTGAATAAATTGTGCATTGACTTTATCATAGTCAAGCCAGACAGGTCTTGAGAAAGTTCACTGATATTTCTCTTATTTCATCTCTGAAACATAAAAGGGTCTACGTTTAAGCTTCAGTGGACAAATAATTGATCTTCAAAGGGAAGCTAATTGCAGCATATTTTAGGCTGGTGAAATCTGATGAAAGACATGATATTTGGAGAGAATTTTAGGAACAGTTACTTCCGATTGGTCAGTAAAAATTAAGTTCGACTCTTGCCTTGGGAGAAGTCAGGTCCATCTCCAGGGGACAAAATAATTGTGTTTCCCTTGTTAACGAATAGAGGTCAGGTAACTGTCTTGGAAGGAAAACGACAGGCTATAGAGAATTGACACACGATTGTGTGGGGAAAAAAAAACAGCATTAAGGGAACAGTTTATACCCTTTCAAGAATAGGAAAACCCGATGAGTCAGAGGGAAATCCGCATCTAAGAGAGGTCGGAAGAATCAGGGTCAGAAAGGGGACCAAAGCGTACACATTAGACGTGGAAATACAAGACAAGAGGAGAGAGACGTCAGGTGATGCTGTAAAGCGTGGAAATTGTATTCTCTAATTCACCACTCGTAACATTATGTAAATTGAACACTGCGACTAAAATTCCATCAATGTAAATCTGTCGGATTGAAAAGTGAAATTTTGGTTATGTATTAATTAATTAAATTTATTGTTTATTTATTGGTAATGGGGGCTCGTAGTTGTTTATTTCTTTCAATAGCCTTGCTCAGTTATCTGTTAACGTTCCATCTATCCGTCCACACTGGGCAATAACACCGTGGAAGGTCATTCCCTAGTTAACGATCGCCAAATCAATTAAGGAGGCTTTATTGTTTTAAAGCTCCCCAGTTACAATGGTTGTTCGCGAGTGAAAATGATATGAGAATAGTAGGTTGGGCAGATGATCCAATGATGTTTATTGACAACATGATTGATGCTTTATTTGACAATGGCATTTCTAAACATCTACTGTTGTAACCATATTTTATGATAATCTTTTTCATGCCTGCTGACTCTCATTGGCAGAATATCCGTTAACATACTGTCAATAAAACGAAACTCGCGTATTAAATCGTCCATATCATATTTTACACATCGCAAATAAGATCGTATCTGATCAAATATTTTTTTTATAAGTGATACTTGCTATTTTATAAGCTTTTTTAGTCTCAAGTCGAGGCTCAATTTTCTTACATGCTGTTGAAAGAGAGACACCAACACCAGATATTATTAACAAAAACGGACTTAATGATTCTCCACTTGAGATTATGCTAGAGCTGGTCATTAGCAGTAGCAAATATGATATTACTCGAAGTATTCTACTGTAATAGTTATAACATTGTTTTATACACCAAAGGTTTTTATGCTAAAATTTATAATATTTAACTAGTACTTCAACATCTTGTTTTGGAATTTCTTCTGAAATATGATTGAAATCGACGATCTGTTTTTTCATTGTACAATATTTGTTTACAATTTTTTATACCAAGACAAAAGTTTTAATGCCAACAATTGAATCAAGAAACTCACGAAATTTATTATTGTTAGGATCAGCTAAAAAAATTCTGTACTTGTCATAAACATCTGACGAAGTATCATCATATCGTTTATCTGTTAGTACCTCAATTTTCTTTAACCAATTATATAAATAAAAATGTCTTCTACTTCACGTTCGTACAAATCTGTTTCATTCACCAAATTATTGTAATCTTTTTCTGTTTCAGCAATATATCCGAGTATCAAGCTTATTTGATCTAACGTGAAATTTGTTAGAACAAGATGTTGTCTGATAATTGCATATGCGACCACGAAATTTGCTAGCATTAATTTTTGTAGTGATTTTTGTCCAAGAATGTTAAAACCAGTAACAAAATTTACTCTAAGCTATAATTTTTCATATTGTTTTGTGAACATTTTCTCGACTTCATTGTAATAATTTCGTAATGATAATTGTCTTGAACGATGGATTGATGGAAATGGAATATCATCTTCTTCACTTATGTCTTGATAAGACATTATCTTTTGTTCAAACGAAGTTTGATTCACCTTTCCCAAAATCTTTTCTCGCTCATTATTACTAAGATTACTAATTTCATCATCAAAAATTTTGATTATCTTTAGCGATCTGTCAACAATAATCGGATCAAATTTTGGGTCTTTTTAAGCATCATTGGCAAAATTGCGTTCGAGTATGCTTTTATAATTAACTCCGTATCAACCGTCATAGTAACGATTTTAATTAGGGTTTCTTTGTCGTGGTAGTACATACCAAGATACTTAAAAATTTCTCGTGTTAAAAAACTATTGTATAACTTCTTGTTTCTTCATATTCCCATTATTCTAGATTCCACTAGTTTGTCGAGAAGATTATAGTTCTCACTCATGTGTTTTTCCTCCTGCGCTATTCGTGTTTTTAACAGGCCTGATCGCATTATCAAATTTATATCTTTGAAATCAAGCTCAAGCAATATTTTTTTCAACAGGATTTCAGCTTTTTTTGTTCTTCTAGACAATCATCAGGATGACAGTATCTGCTTATAATATCAGAGTTTTCTATTGCTGTTTTCAGTTGTGGTCCTCGCATATGTATAATACGAACAAAATTTTTTTCTTCTTCTGACAATGGAGAGTTTATCATTTGAATTGTAAATTTTTTCGTAGTATTTATTATACGTGCCACTAGTGATTCATCCCCAACATCTTTTTTTAGGGTTAAAAATATTATCATAAAATTCTCTCGCAATAGTTATAATTGGTGGTTCTGACATTATTTTATATCATCAGATTAAATTTGATCATCGAGTGTGTATATTTGAAATGCTGTTAGTCCTGGTAATGGATGTTCAGCAGCGACAACATAAAATAGGAAATAAAAGTACTTGTTAACAGTTTTTTTCTGTCGGAATCGTAAAATATTGTGTTGTTGAGATATACGTATTTGCTGTACTATACAATGTTGTCCAGTTAATATCATCGTTTGATTCTTCAAACCGCCAATTATAAATTCGACCAACACTAGAGTTTAATCGGCCGCGCAAATGAAATTGCCAAATAGCAAATGCAGTGGGACATTTAATTTTAATCCAAAAGTGTTCAACTTCCCCGTTTGTTGTCCATTCCTGTTTATCAGAGAAAGAGTAATGAGGATAGTTTTCAGGATAATATGCTGATGCACTTACCTCAAACCCAACTCGGTTGTCAGTTGCCATAAAAAGTGTTGGAATATACCCAACATTGTTTTTGGTTTGTTTTATACCACCAGACAGACTGTCAACATATGCTTTATTTGTCAGATCATTAGGATTAACTGGAACATATGTTGTCATTAGTTTGTTGCTTCTCATGTTTATATTGCCTGACATTGGTCCACCGGATTTTTTAAAATATGGAGCAAGTTCTTCTTTTAACCGAGCATAACCAATAGCACCAGTCTCATTAGCTGGTGGTGAGGTTGTCGGTAATCCAGTTATTTTTGAGTTATTGCTTATTATCAGGTTACCTGTCATTGTGTCGCCGGCCTTGTTAAGTTTATTATCGTCAACAGATTTTAATTGTGCATAACTTACAGCTTGTGTGTTATCAACATTTGCTGGCGGCTATGAAGTTTTGAACCCAATAATTTTTTTACTCGATATGTTAATATTACCTGTAACCGTTACACCGGTTTTATCAAGCTTGTTACCATTCACATACTTCAACTGCAAGTAACTTACAGCTTGTGTTTGATTTAAGTTTGCTGGTGGATACCCGGTCTCCAAATTTATTAATTTTTTTCCTGACATATCTAAGTTACCGCTTAAAGTTCCTCCTGTCAGTGACAGTTTGCTGTCGTCAACAGATTTTAGTTGTGCATAACTAACAGCTTGTGTATTAACAACATTTATTGGCGGATACGCCGTTTCTAAATTTAATACACGTTGATTTGACATGGACAGGTTTCCTGTCATTGTATCGCCAGTTTTTCTTAGGTAACCTGATAAAGCAACATTACCGTTTGTTATTGTACTTACAGCCGACGAATTTCCTAATGATGTTCCAAATTTTGTATAATAGCTCATTATTTATTAATTGTCTGACAATTTTGTACATGTAAATTATATAACATAAAATTGTATAACAACAATGGCAAAATCGTCGATATTAAATTTTGATACAGATAAACTAGTGCAACATAAACACAACAATGAACTTCCAGATTATCATTATCTTATTGTTGGGCGAACTGGGTCTGGGAAAACAAATTTGCTTATGAATTTACTTCTCGGACATAATTTTAATTACGATCGAGTTATATTTACACAATTAATCCACAACAAGATAAATACGAGCTACTTAACGAATATAATAATAAACTTCGTGATGGTCTTGAGGCTGGTGAAGATTTTTTTATTATCAAGCAACGAGAAGAACTTGTTCCAGTTAATCAACTTGACTCGGATGAACATAAGATAGTTGTTTTTAATGATATTCCGCTTAAGAATGAGGAAATTAATAAAATAAGTTCATATTTTTCACTGTCACGTAATAAAAAATGTAATTCTATTTATCTTGCTCGGGGTTTTTACAATGTTGACAGATTTATTCAGAGAAATACTGGTTATTTTATATTATTTCCAGGACTGGACAACTTTGACGTTAGAAATATTGCAAACGAGCAATGTGGCGACGTAACAAAAGATAAATTTATTGAGTTATATCACAGAGCAACAGCTGATAAATACAACTTTTTCTTATTCGATAAACTAACACATGATCCAGCTAAGATGTTTCGATGTTGTATTGAAAACTATCTGCAATAAGTTTTATATAATATGGAAAAAAAGCTAAATACAGAAAACATATAGAAAACCTAAAAAACTTGCTAAATCTAAAGCTGAACTTAGGGAAATGATCCAACAAGCACGACGTGGACAAGTAGTTGCAGCAGAAGCAGCAGCTACAGCTCTCAAACCAGTTACTGAGGCACTACTTGGAAAACAATCTGAAACTAAACCGCTATCAGATGAAGAACTTAAGCGACTATAGGAAAAAGGTTTGCTTGGATTAGGCAAAGAACAACAAGAAGCTGCTGCTGCAAAAATTATTGGTAGATCTGATGAGGAAAGAAGAAGATTAGCTGCGGCCCTTGTAGCAAATATTCCTGATCTTGCTGTTAGACAAGCTGAACTAAATCAGCTTATCAATAATCCAATTGAATTTGAACAAAGATTAGCAGAATTAACTTCACATGATATTAGAAATATTTTGTGAAAATTATCAGAAAAATTAGAAGATATTGAAGGAAAACAAGAAAAAATTAGTGGGTTAACAGTGAGACTTTTTGAGGTTGACGATAAAAGGAAGTTTTTCAGAGACATGGCAGGTGATGAAATATCAGTTGCTGAACATCATGAATTTTTAACAGAAAATGATATAAATGATATTGATTACTTAAAATCTTGGTCACAAGAAAGATATGATAAACTTATGGGTGATTTAAGTGAAATAATGGTTGATGCTAATAAGTATTATGCTGAATTAAATAAAGCTACTGAAGAAGAACATATGATGCAACCTGCTTATAAAATTAAAGCTGGTAATATTGCTAGAGTATTTTATCAAACAGCTGTTGATGTTAGAGATAGAGGTTTGGGTAAAGGGTGGAAATTTCATAGCAAATTTAAAATAGAAGATAAAAATCGCATAAAAAACGTAAAAAATCTAAAGAAGCTGCCAAAAATACAGAAGCTGCAAAAGCTGAAATAATGCAAGAGAAATTAAAATTTCCGACGGAAATTGGAAAACCGCTAGTTGTATTTCCAGGGAGAGTAAAAAGTTTAGAGGAAACTGGAAAAAAAAGCTTTATCGCCAGAGGAAACTGAAAGTAAAGAGAAAATAAAAAAATGATAACAGAAAAACATAACAAAATCAAATTTTGATAATCTTATTAAAGAAATTAGTGTTAAAAATATTGATAATGTGAAAAAATGGTCGCAAAGTGATTATAATGGTTTAATTAACTTGTTAAATGGTATTATTAGAGATGGTGAGGAAGCTTATGAAAAAATGGATAAAGCTCCAAAAGAAGAAATTAAAATACTTTATAAACAAGCTAGAGATGGTGTTATTGCTAGGTCTTTTTAAAGATACCGCAGAAACAATTAGATCTGGAAAATGAGATTATACAAAATTTTACTATGAGTTTGAATCTAATGAGGAACTTCGTATGAGAAAAAATAAATAAATAAATAAAAACTGGAAAGGTGTAAAACTATTTACATCAGTAGTCTAAATGATAGGCAGATTAATGCTATTGATATCATCAAAAGAAGCTGGAAATGTTGGTGCTGAAATTGACAATGAAATTATTGATATACCTGATCATTTAAGTCGGAAAATTTATTAGCATCTCACGAGTACAAAACTTTACATCGCGACCTAATTTTATAAAATAAATAATATCATGTCAACAACATTATTACTCGACTCCAGTACGGCCGCGAAAGATAGCGCAAATTTTTCAGTAAATTATATTCCGCTGATCCAACTTGATAATGAAAAACAATATGAGATAGGACTAATTTCATGTACTTGTTGGCATTCTATGGCTAACGTAAAAACTGATGTCAATGATGAATTTACATTTACTTTAGCTCCAGGAGCCGCGTGGAAAACATTTAAAATTTCACAAGGAGCTTATAATATTACTGATCTAAATAAAACAATAAAAGAACTTATAACAAAGGCGGGCGGCGTAGCTGATGATTTTGAACTGGTACCAAATTATAATACATTATGAGCTAGAATAACATTAAAAAAATAATATAATAGTTAGTTTTATATCGCCAACAAGTATTGCGTCGTTGCTCGGATTTTCTCGTAAAATTATGTATCTTTATTAGTAGAAACTGTAACGTTTCACGGTGACCTGCCAGTAAATATAACTGACGTAAACACAATATTGATAAATTGTTCTATTGCAGCTGGATCTTACTCAGCCCACGGCAGTAAAGGACAAACAATATACAGTTTTTCGCCGGACGTTTCGCCAGGTTCGCTCATGCAATTTAATCCACGGCAAGTTATTTATTATCCACTAAACGTTGAAAATCAAATAACAGCAATAAGTATGCAATTGACAGATCAATCTGGACGACAACTTGATCTGAACAATGAGGTTGTTACTTATTATTTGCACTTACAAGTACAATCGATTTTTATGCAACCTACTTGATATAATATGAAACAAAGAAAAAAAAAATAATTTACAGAAAAAAGTTATCGGAGGATTTTTTGGAAATATATTTACTAAAATTATTGAAAATGCTTCAGGAATTGCAAAGAAAGTTGCGCCAATTGCACTTGACGCGTCAAAAGCTTTTGCAACTGGAGCTGCATTTGCCGCTGGAACTGCTGTTAGACAAAAAAGAGCTGATAAAATAAAAGGCGCACCATCTACATCTGAGATAAAACAAGCTATATCAGAAATCGCCCCAACAGCGGAAACTAGCGTGCTATGATAACAGCAACAAACAAACTTTTATCGCCGCGAGGTGAACAAATTATAAAAAGATTAATATCTAAAGCAACGGCACCACAATAATAAAATTTTATATAACCTAATAAATAAAAAAATGTCTGTTAAAAATTATCTCGATTTAACAGAGACCTATGATGTCGATGACACAGTAACAGAATTTGAGTATGTTGAATATCTCGACGAAAATTCTATGAGCTAAATAAGGCTGGTGTTAGAAGAATATTTAATACTAGAAACGAGGACGTATTTCTTTCACCTCACAAAGCAATGTTAGAAGTACGTGGCCAGATTATGACAGTGGCTAATCCATCTGTCGCAATTGCAGCTGGAACAGAAGTAGCACTTGTGAATAATGGCTGGTGTTTATTTAAAAGTGCCAGATATCAGCTAGCCAATCAAACTGTAGAAGACATTTCAGGTCACCTGCAAATTGCAAGTACAATCTTAAATACTATTTCATTTTCTGATGATTACTCCAGATCAACTGCAACTAATTTGATGTGGTTTAAGGATACTGGGGCTGGTTTGTCTGGTGTTGTTGCATCATCTGAATTTTTTCCAGGGGGAGTACCTATTTTAGTGGCTGGAGCTAATGCTGATGCAGATGCTATAAGAGATTTTCTTATTGCTAATGATGCTAATTTTAGTATAGTAGCGCCAGCTGCAGATGCTAATGCAGACGCAACAAGAGTATCACTTACTGCTGTTTGTAATAATCTTGGTGTAATATCACCAGGTGCGGCTGCAACCGGCACTGAAATGTTAGCTCGTGTTAATGAAAGAATACCTAACATCAAAAGAAATATATGTTACAATGAAGGTTATTTTAAGAGAAAGGCAAATGCAGCAGAATCACGCCAAATTACAACGATGCTGCCATTAAGTACAATATTTGGCTTTTGTCGCGATTACAACAAAGTATTTCGTGGAGTTAAACATACACTTATTTTAGATCGAGCAGAACAAAATGATGGCGGGGCTGATGTGCAGTTTATCGTAAACAAACTTGCGCTATGGATTCCACGAATAACTCTGTCAGTCACACAAAATCACTCGAATTAGATGATGTTCTTAAAAAACGCACGAAGAAGATTTATTTTCACAACATAAAATATATCAAACAGCTGTTCCAAACGCCACCGACTATACATGGCGGGTCACAACATCAAGTGAACAATTGCCGCGGCAGTTGTTTGTTGTATTTCAGCAGCAAGCACGACGTGTTAACCAACAACAAAATAATTCAATATTTGATAATGCTGATGTTAGACGAATATATGCCAGACTAAATTCAAAGCAATATCCAGAACGAGCAATAGAATGTAATTTTGCAGATAATGTTAATAAAAATATTATTCGACCTTACATGTACCTGCTCGACGCAATGCAAAAATATCAAGATGTTGGAGACGGATCTCAGATCTCAGTAGAGGAATTTTGTACACTTTACCCAATATTTTATTTTGATGTTAGTAAACACAATGAGAGAGATGTATTTTCAACAGCTGATATTGAAATTACTTGGACGTTAGGAGCAGTTCCAGCAGCACAACTTTATGTGTATGCGCTAGTGATCAGCGACAGATCTGTTACAATCGACTTTATTGAAGGTAAAATGTCAGTCCAAGTTTGAAAACTTGTAGTTTAATCTGTAATCGTTATATAATGACAAAATATATTGTAAAAGAAATATATTTAACTGATGGCCAAGTTAAAAAATTAGCGGCTGCTGTTGCTAAGCAGAGGCAGTTTTCATTAAAAATAAAATATGAAGACAAAGGTACTTTAACGAAATTAATGTTAACAAAAAACAAAGAAATAAGTATAATCGCGGCAAAACTTTTGTTTTTAATTTAAGTGCTACACAAATAACAGTAATGTCAAAACAAGGTGGTTTCTTTGGTCCGGCACTATCTGTTATGGCTAAAATATTATTACCTAAACTTTTTGCCGGTACTTGGTACATTAGGATTAGCATCAGATTCTGGCGCAGTATCTGGCGCAACGAAAAAGGCTGTCTCAGGCGACGGTGTCGTCCGTGGCGGCGGTATAAAGAAAATGTTTGTCTAAAGATAAATATAATGCCCCGAGGAAAAACGGCAAGAAGAAAAACTACAACGAAAAAAAAAAAGACGCGATCGCGGCGAAAAACAAAGGCGGGTTTATAGGACCGTTGCTGGCGGAGTAGCGGGAAGTCTATTGCCAAATCTGCTTGGAATTGGTCGAGGACTAACATTGCCAGGCATACGGCCGCGTTGAGTAACTTTGATATACTTGATAAGCTAAGAAAAGTAAAAAATTTTCGTGGAGTTTATTCCAAAGATGAACTTACGGCGATTCCATCGCCGGGATCGTGTGTGATAAATATACAAGATTTCAATGATGGATCTGGAACACATTGGGTGGCGGTTTTTAATAACAATTATTTTGACTCATTTGGACTTCCATCTGGTGACACAATAAAAAAATATATCGACAAAAGATATAAAATAATAAATTATTCGTCTAATCAAATTCAGACTGTTGGAACAACTGCTTATGGATACTACTGCGTGATGTTTATAAAACAAATGTCTGATTTTAAATTCAATTTTTAAAAATTTATTTTACAGTTTGACAAACAATCTTCTCGTGATAATGATGAGATTGCAGTTAATTTTTTTTTTAATAAACTTACAAATATAAAATGTCAACATATTGTCTCAAGTGTAAAACTAAAACAGAAAATATCAATGAAACAACAGCAAAAACAAAAAATAATAGAATAATGCTAAAAGATATTTGCGCAATCTGCGGAAAAATAAAAAGCATGTTTTTAAAGAAATTGGGAGCTGATTGCCCTGACGTTGTCAGCAAGTTATTTTAGTAGACGACTGAAAAATATTTATAAATCTAAAAAAAATATTATTATAAATCTGAAAAATTTGTCAGTTATAAAATACATAATGACATGCGAGTGCAGTTGTGATAGAGATCTCTGTCTTGAGCAAAATAAAATTGTTACATACTGTCACCATTGCAATAACAGAGAAATAATTGGAACAGGTATATAGATACACAAAGTAATAGGCAAATTGCCGAAAACAAAAGGCGGCTGGACATTGCCAGGTCATAAATACACTGGACCTTATAATCCGCTAGATAAACAACTAGATGTAAACGATAATCCACTGCGAGGACAAGAGCCTTACAATCAAGTTGATAGCATAGCAATGCGCCATGATATCTGCTACCGTGATCATGAACAAGATAAACACGGCTGCGAGAAAGTAATGTTAGACGAACTTCGTGATATGAAACCTGTGCATATGCGTGAGCGTATTGACAGAAGGCTGGTGCAGTGTTTTATTAGAGCAAAATATAAGTTGGGACTCGGTAAAAAAAGAATTATATGATGATCTTGCAGCTGAATTACACAGACCTCAAAAAAAAAGTTTCCGTGACGTAAAGTTATTGCAAATGTCGTTGATGATATCTGGGAGAGAGATTTAATTGATGTGTCAAATACTGTTCAGTTTAACAATAATAAAAGATATATTTTTAATGTTGTAGATGTTTTTAGCAAGTACGTGTTTAGTGTACCTGTTTCAGATAAGACAGGAACATCGATAACTGATGCGCTAAAACAAATAATAGGAAGTACAGAAAGAAAACCAAATAGAATCTGGACTGATCATGGAGCAGAGTTTTTTAATAAAAAATTTGAGCAGTTTTTGGAACAAAATAACATAAAAAATATGTTACTGGAAATGAAGGTAAAAGCGTTGTCGTCGAGCGATTTAATCGCACACTAAACGAAAAGATCCATAAACACCTGACAGCTAAAAATACAAATAAATACATTGACAATCTACAGCAGATTGTTGATGAATATAATAACACGAAACATAGGTCTCATTCGCTGTCACCAAACGAAGCAATTAAAAATCCGATATTAGCAAACGAAAACATGTACTGCAGACATAAATTTAAAGTTGGTGATAAGTTAGAATTTCTCTGACAGTAGAGAGTATTTGAAAAAGGATTTACTCCAAACTGGAGAAAGGAAGTATTTGTTGTTGATAAAATACTTTTAACAATACCAGTGACTTATGCACTAAAAGATTTTTTAGGTGAACCTATAACTGGTAGTTTTATGAACAGGAACTTCAGAAAACAGAACAAGATATATTTGTTATTGAAAAAGTTATTAGGAAACGTGGCGACAAAAGTTTAGTTAGATGGCGCGGATATGGCGATAAATTTAATAGCTGGTTACCAACTAAGTCGATTTCGTCGACATTGATTTAATCAGGAAATTAATGTTGTTATAAATTTGTTCGTACTTAATAAGTACAGATTTACATTTGACAGGCCTACATGATGATATCAAATGTAATTTTCTTTCATTATCAGTTGGCATTAAATTAAATATTTTAACAAAAATAAAATCATATTTTATATTTCTTTGATGACAAATCATTTTCAAATTTAAAAAACGTTTTATTTTCTGCCAGAATATTTGTTGTTCGGGAACAGTAAAATTAAATTTTATTAAATTTTTAGCGATATGATACTTAACATTATATCGTCCTGTTGTCAGCCTACTGTAATTTTTTTTTTATCAATAACATCAACAACTTCATCATCATCTTCGTTGTTATACAAAATGTCATCTTCGTTATAACTGGCAAATTTGTCTGAAATTACATTATGTTGTGGTTTAAAATTATCATCAGTAATTATATCACTTTCATATATATCAGCATGTCGCTTGATCAAGTTCATATTATAATATATTTTTATCTAATTATAAATAATAATTGCCAGTGAAACGAATTCTCCTGATGTGAAATATCATCAGAAAGTTAATGTATTAAATTACAGAGAACTAGCCGAGGCAGTCAGAAAATGTTTGTCGGGCTATAGTGCTGATTTTGTTAATGTGAATGTAATGCAAGGGGAATCTGATAAAATTCCTCTAACGGTAGCAGAAAAAAATAAACTTAATGATAGCGCATTTATAACATTAAAATTTGATTGCGACGATATCCTAATGTTTGCCACAACTGTCTTACTAAAACTGAATTACGAAATATAATTAATTACTGTATTTGAAAATAAATCTGTTAAATGTTGACGTTGACGTTGCTGATTTAGTTACACCATTTGCAACAAATGTTACTGCACGAGAATCAATTTTATGATATTTTGCGGCAGAATACATTGACTTAAATTTCATTTTTCCCACACGGTTTCTACATTTACTGAAATAACTGATTTTGGGTCTTTAAAATTGGAACCATTAGAACCAGCTCGTTTGTTATTTTCTTTTGGTGTGACGAGATCTAAATTTTCAATGAGATTATCAGATTTAATGCCATTTTTATGATCAATAACTAAATTATTTGAAATAGCGCCATGAAAAACCTCATAAACAAACCTATACGATAGATAACGAACTTGATCAGTTTTAATACTACGTACCATCACACTAAGATAGCCAGCTTTTCTTAAACTTCCAACAACATTTTTTGTTTTTATATTTCGAATAATCCCGCCATCGTTAGCTTCATATAAATCAAATATTATATGAGGTTGATACGCTAATAGAACTATTTACCGTATAAACTCGCTGTCCAGCTGGAATTTCATCGCAGAACAAAGTATAAATAAAATCTTTTCTAAATATTTCAACTCTTTCTGTATCATCTCTTTTTACTTAAATTTTAATTCCATATGGCGTTGGTATACCAACAGATTTTTGGGATTTTATACAGATAACCGAACCAAATGCATTTGCGGCATAATCATTATAAATCGGATGTACATGATAAGTTTCTTGCTCGTTTGCTTTCAATCTAATGTATCTCAGAATTTCTGACATTATACTATAGGATTTCATATCACTAATTGAAAATTACGTAAAAATCAGTTAAATATAAAAATGCTACATATAATATAATGCTAAAATTGTGTGATATTGCTAAAAAGAGCTTTATAAGAGCAGCAAAAATTGCTACTGCATTTTCAGGTTACGATAACAGTTACAAATTTGATAATCAAAATGTTTAAACAAATTTTAACTCTACAAACTTATTTCATCTTTTGCAGCCTGTTGTATCGAAAGAACTTGCAGCTCATAAAAGTATCAAACTAATAGTTCAGTATCACATGATTTTATCAAAGTTACATGAAATTGAAAAAAGATATAATTGATATAATTTTTGAAAATACAAGTTTCGACAGCGATATTTCTGAACCATATTTAACGGCTAAATCACGAGAAAAATTAACTGGAACAAATATTGCTGCAGCTGCTGAAGAAATACACCAGGAAATAAATAAAAAATTGGAGGAATTTACTGCATCTGGGTCTGGCTGGAAATTTGAAATGATAAAGGAAGTTTTATTTCACACAATGAAATATAATGTACTTCGAGGTAGTTCTTATGTTGATCTTCCTCAAAAAATTAAAAACAAAAAATCTTGTATAAATATAAAAAATAATGATGATCAATGTTTTCGTTGGGCAATTTTATCTGCGAAACATCCTCAAAGTTGTAACTGTGATAGACTTGAAAAATATTTGCCGTACAAAGAATAACTAAATTTTATTGGAATAACTTTTCCAGTATCAGAAAATCAAATACCAAAGTTTGAAAAACAAAACAATATTTCAGTAAATATTTTCGGACTAGATGAGCGAGAAAATGTTCACAAAAGATATATTTCAGCGACTGCTACACAAAAGACAATAAATTTATTACTTTATAAAGTACATTATTGCTGGATAAAAAACATTAACGGCTTAGTTGGCAGACAATATAATAAAAATAAAAATAGGAAATATTTCTGTTATAGATGTTTACAAGGTTTTTCTTGCGATGGAAAACTGTAAGAACATCTCAAATACTGTGTTAACGTTCAAATAATAAACATGCCAAACGAGAAAGAAAAAGTATTAAAATTTGAAAATTATAATCATAAGCTAAATATCCCGTTTGTGATTTATGCTGATTTTGAGTGTCTTCTTGTTCCAGTGGTTGGCGCAGAAAATAATCCAGCTAAATTAAGTGCAAGAAAAATACAGCAACTTGTGGAGCAGCTTATAAAGTAGTTTGTTGTGCTAATGACAATTTTTCAAGTGCAGTAAAGTTATACAGATGTAAAAATAGCGACTCTGAAAGTCCTGCCGTGTGGTTACTAAAAAATTTAATAAACAAAGTTAATAAGATTTCTAACAAATTATTCAAAATAGCTCCAATACAAATAACATCCAAACAACAACTTGATTTTGATAATGCAATTAATTGTCATATCTGCGAAAAGTTGTTTACTGAACAAGGTTCAGGTCATAAAGTGCGCGATCACTGTCATCTGACCGGTCAATATCGCGGACCAGCTCATAACGATTGCAATTTAAAATTTCATGCTCCAGAATTTATTCCTGTAGTTTTACATAACTTTCGTGGCTATGACAGTCATATGATTGTAGAAGCTTTTGGTAATGATGAAATTAAATCTAAACTAAAATTAAATAATACAATAAAATGTATTCCAAACAATTTTGAAAAGTGTATGTCAGTCACGCTCGGCAAATTACGTTTTATTGACAGTCTGCAATTTATGGCAGCATCACTAGATGAGCTTGTAAAAGGTTGTAGCCATTTCAGTAATCTAAAAAGCTGTTTTGGCCAAAACTATGTCGATCTGACAAAAAAAAAGGTATCTTTCCGTATGAACATCTCGATGATTGGAGCAGATTTGATGACACTTCTTTTCCTGGCAAAGACAAATTTTACTCGCAGCTAAAAAATGAAAATATTACAGACGACGAGTATAAATATGCACAAGATATTTGGAATAAATTTAGTTGTAAAACATTTGGTGATTATCATGATATATATTTGAAAACAGATGTATTATTACTAGCAGATGTTTTTGAAAGTTTTCGTAAAGTTAGTCATAAAAATTATGGATTAGACCCCTGCTGGTATTATTCCTCTCCGAGATTGTCTTGGGATGCCCTGCTAAAAACAAGTAAGATAGAACTGGATCTCTTGACAGATGTCGATATGTTTAATTTTATTGAAAAAGGTATCAGAGGCTGAATTAGCATTATAAAAAAAATGAGATAGCTAATAATAAATATCTGAAAAATTATGATAAAAATTTATCATCCAGTTATATTATTTATCTGGACACCGTCAATTTGTATGGGTATGCAATGTCAGAGCCGATGCCGTGCAGTGGATTTCACTGGATAACTCTAGATCAATTTCTTAAAGAAACTGAAAAAAATCTTCCAGAAGATATTTCCTATTTTGCTGAGGTTGATCTCGATTATCCTAGTTCGTTACATGATCTACATAATGACTATCCATTTTGTGCGGAGTCTATGATAATAGATTACAGTTTATTATCACCTGAACAACGGGCAATAACAACAGCAAAAAATTCGATTGTTAGCAAATTAGTTCCAAATTTGTTAAATAAAAGAAATTACGTGATACATTACAAAAATCTAAAACAAGCTATAGATTCTGGACTAATTCTGAGAAAAGTTCATCGTGTGCTAAAATTTAATCAAATGCGGTGGATGCCAAATTATATTGATCTAAACACAAAACGTCGTGGTATTGCTAAACCGAATTTGAGAAAAACTTTTTCAAGTTAATGAACAATTCCATATTCGGTAAGACAATGGAAAATATTCAAAAAAGAGTCATTATTGAAATAGTAAACGAGATAAATCGCAGAAATAAATTAGTTAATGATGACGGTTTTGTTAGTATGAAAATATTTAATGAAAATCTTGTTGCTATACAGCGACGAAAGACAAATTTGAAGTTGAATAAACCGATTTATATTGCTGCAGCTGTACTTGATATATCAAAGTGGCTGATGTACGATTTTCATTATAATTTTACCACAAAGCAGTGGCCAGATTCGGAGTTGCTATTTACTGATACAGACTCGCTAGTTTATAATATAAAATGTGAGGATGTCTATCAGGATATCTATGACCGCCGTGACCTATTTGATTTATCGGATTATCCAGTAAGTAGTGGATTTCATGATGATGCAACTAAAAAAGTTATTGGCAAAATGAAAGACGAATTTACGTTTGTGCCAGTTAGGGAATTTGTCGGACTAAGAAGTCAAATGTACGCCGTAATTCTTGACGACAATAAACTGACAAAAAAAGCGAAAGGTATTCCTCGTGGGTATGTAAAAAATTTATGAAATTTGATGACTTTAAAGCAGGACTAAATAGCTGCACTAATTTTGTTAAAACAAATGTTATCAGATCAAATCATCACAAACTTGAAACAGATACTATTATAAAACGTGGACTAAGTAATTTTGACGATAAGAGGTATTGCAAGGACGGGTTTAATACGTTAGCACTTGGTCATTATGCTAGTACCAACAGTGACATATTTAATTAATTTTGTCTAATATTTAAAATAATGTTCGAAAGTTTAACATTAGTCGATGGAGTTAATAGCAACTTATCGGTGAGGAGATATAACGTCTGTCTTATTTGTGTTCTTAAAAGGGAGATAATACTGAGCAGCAGGAAGGGTGAACCCTACAACTTTGCAGAGACTTTATTTATAAAAAATAAAGGTTCCTACAGGGGCTGAAAAAAAGGTCAATAACATAAACCGAAGCCTATAACTTTTATTATTTCCATACAGTTTAGGTTAGCTCATTTCCGTTACTTTTTGTTGACGTATTTTTTTTTTAGATTTTTATGCGATTCGTTTACTCACGGGTCAATCAATTTTTGTCGTTCACCCTTCCTGCTGCTGTAATTAACCAAATATTTTATCAAGACCTATTCGATATCTGGATCTTGGGTCATGTAGATTTATCGTTATAAATCCAAACGGAACAGCTTGTGCTTTTGAAAAGAAGTTTTTGAAATTTAATCATGTCCATGTCGCCTGAACACCAAGTATAATAAATATTCTGCAGAGTATAATTATCTACTCCATTAAACACAACCAAAATATTGCAGTTGTCTCTGATTACTTTTGGAATTTGTGTATATCTCTGGGTAACATAAATCACACCCGTGTTTTTATGTCTACCGCGAGAAAATATTCTAGCTGGATTGGATTGCTTGTCCAGCATCACATCATCGTACACTACTAAATTATTAATGAATCCATCTAGGTCATTTACAGATGGAGCTTCATCAATATCGGTTATAATATCAATAATATCGTCTTCGTCCAGTAGTTTTGTATTTTTATTAAAATCCTTAAGTACTTCATAACACCTCTGATCATCTACAGATGGTGCTACTAAATATAATTTATTCCACTTTAGCCATCTCATTATTAGATTGAGCAATAATTGCGTCTTTCCACTTCCAGATGGGCCTATTATAATCATTCTGATAGAATTTGGTAGCGCCGGGTGATGCTTTACTGGCTCTTGTTTTCTTGTCGCAGAAAAGTCAATTATATCCATATAATAAATAATATGAGTCTATATTGTGTTCAATGCAGAGCACCTACACCTACTACTGAATTAACGACAATAACAACAAAAAATAAAAGACGCGCACTTACAGGCAAGTGTGTGAAATGTGGTATAAAGAAATATAAATTTATTCCTCTTGCAACAAAGACAGGTGGTGATATCGCTGCTTTATTAGGAATATTACCAGGAACTCCATGGGCTAAATACCCTGGTGAGAAACATTTACCCGGATATAATTATTGTGGTCCAGGAACTCGACTTGATATCCGACTTGACGAACGAGATCAACCAAAACCAGGAGAGTATCCAATAAACGCAATTGATCAAGCGTGTCACGTTCATGATGTCGCGTATAAAAGTAATGATTTGCAACAACGACATCTCGCAGATGTAAAGTTGATTCACGCGTTAAATTCTATAACTAATAAATCTCTCAGAGATAAACTCGCTAGTTTTCTAATAAAATCTGCTATGAAAGGTAAACTAGTGCTAGGGGCTGGCAATTAAATTATATAACTATCATAATGGAATCTGTTTATTATTCCCCGAGAGGGTATTGGAGAGGTAAAGCAGCGATTAGTAAACTCGCCGAAGCAGCAAAAGTTTCACGTGATGTTGCTGCATCATGGTTAGCACGACAGGCAATATGGCAAATATTCCTGAGTCCACCTAAAAGAATTCAGTACGCGCATTTCGATGTTAGCGTTCCTAATGAAGTTCATCAAGCAGATATTTTGTTTTTACCACACGATACCATTAAAACACGTAGACGTCAATACACGTATAGATATGCGTTAACTGTCGTTGATGTTGCGAGTAGATGCAAAGAAGCGGAGCCATTATCAACAAAGACAGCATCTGAAGTTACATCTGCGTTTGAGCGCATTTATCAACTTGGTGGTCTACGATGGCCACGGTTATTACAAGTTGATCCTGGTAAAGAATTTCTTGGAGCAGTATCATCGTTGACGAAGAAACATAACGTTAAAAATCAGACGAGGACATACTGAAATTCATCGTGATCAGGCAATCGTTGAACGATTTAATAGAACACTTGCTGAGCGGTTATTTGGATACCAATATGCAAGGGAAATATCCGCTGACTTTAAGGATAGATCTCGTGAATGGGTTGCAAGATTACCGAGTGTGATAGCTGCGTTGAATAATGAAATTACTCGTGCAACTTCCATGAAACCTTCTAATGCGATCAAAAAAAATATATACCAATACAACGCCGTGAATCTTTCTCTCAACCAGTATTAGGTAATGTAACTGTAAGATATTTATATGAACCTGGCGAACTTGAAGGTGGTAAAAAAAGAGCAACCGATCCTATCTGGAGCGTGACTACACATAAAATTTCTAGCGTGGTAAGATCCACTGGTAGACCTCCAATATACAGACTAGATTCTACAGCCCCTCAACGTGGATTTGTACGTGAACAATTGCAAGTAATTCCTGAGGATACGCAATTACCACCAAGCTCAATTTTGTAAACGTCCAGAGCCTCGACGTTGATTACACTCAAGACAGGTCAGCATCACATTATCACGTGTATGACCGAGATCACTATTAATTCTGTCTACGGTAAATTGTCTTGGATTAAAACATTGCCATGACATATTACAGTTGCAACTTACGCAATGATTATTCTGTTGTTGTCTTAGTGTTATAATAAATTCAGTATCAAGATCAAAGTCACGTTTATTTTTTTTGTCACACTGTTTATAGCTGACTAATTTTTTTATTGATATCGACTTTGTTAGTGATTTCTTCAGTTATTACGTAATCTACAATAACCCTACGCAGTTGCGATATTCTCCTGACTCGAGATACGGCGAGATAGACTAAATTCGACCATTCAATACGATCATCTACAATCCAGATTCTAGTATCAGTTATAGTTAATTCCTGCGACGAGTGAATTGTTATAGCGTATCCTAACGTCCATGGTGATTTATCCATGTTCAACGCGCTCTCAACAACATCAACAGCAACCAACACGATATCATTCAAGACAAGATTTTGTACTCGGACAGTGTCTCCACCTGGTATTTCAACTTCAATATTTTGTCGTCGAGTATCTGCTGGGCGATAACACAAAGGTACGGGTAGATCCGGAAACTTTTCTTTATGTAACGTAAATAATTTCTTTTGCAGTTCATCACGAACTATCTTTCTACTTGCGACTATCAAATCAGCAGGTCTCCATAAAGTCCAAAATTCATTCATAGGAGTTTCTGCAATTACTTTACGCAGTATCTCGCATTGTATTTGATCTGGCTGCAGTCTGATTAATCTTTTAAGTTCTTTTAGCGGTTCATCAATGGATCTATGGTCATCATTTATTTCTTCATAATAATCTACAAATGTTTTCAACCATTCATGTGGAGACTGTCCAACAAAGGGTGGTGGTTGACCATGATCGCCACACATAATCACAGCAATATTCTTCAATAACAACCAATCAAGAAATGTTTTTAGTGTTTCTAACGACACCGTGCATATCTCGTCCCATATAATATACTTAGGTATATATTTTTCACCCATCCGCGATGGGGTCCACGTGTCTCCGCACCATCTAAAGAAACTGTGATATGTACATGATTTTACTCCTCGTTCTTTCATTTCTCTAGCAAGTTTATGTGTAGGTGTCAAAACAATTATATCTGAGTTATTATTCATAAATAAGTTAATCGCACGAGTTGTTTTACCTGAACCACCACACCCATTAAGATAAACGGTCTTATGTCAAGATACAGAATCATACACGGATGGTGCAGATGACTTTGATATTTGATTATTATTTTTTTAATATGTCTCCGCAATTTCAACATCGGCAGATTCAGAATAACTAAGTATATTTTCTTGTTTTATCCTCCATGCCCCCCAATTCACCATTACCGAGTTTTAATAAATCTTTATATTTTTTGTGGATATAACATGAATCCGTAGCAACTCTAACAGCGTAACGAGGAAATCTATTTATCATCGACAATAGATTTATCGAAACATAAGCTAACATCGAAGATCTTAAATAAGTAAATTGTGGTGAGTCGCCATCAAGATAGCTCACAATGGTACCTAGTTTTGTTCCATCTGATAAATAAGTATTACATCGGTTTATAAATGTGTTTTTCTCCGTTGTATCAGCGATTATAAAATCTAGTTCAGCATCGTCCATAATCAATCTTGTACAATGCCGTTTATAATCGTATGAACCACCTTGAGTAAACTTACCGATTATCTTTCTACCAAGATCTTTTGCAAGTTTTTCATCATGTTCATTCCTGGCATCATCGATATTAAATCTGTCCGGTTCTGGTAACCAAACTTGCTTCTGTGAACTATACGATATAATCGCTTCAGTTACTCTCAACGATATTAAAAATCCAGCATCAAGCATATATCGCAATAGTACTATCGGAACCCAACATTTTTCTGAAAAATGTCTTCCGAACCAAATATAAGTAATCGCATGGAGATCTTCTCTAAACTCGAATGATTCTACGTGAGCAAATCCTGTTAAGTCAAAATCTGGTCCTTCCATGGGAAGGGGTCCGTTTATGCAACCCTGGTCATCTCATGTGTAGGATGTCCGAATCTCTTAAAGTATTTAGAACATGCTCCATATCCAAGAAAACTCCCAGGATAACATGCTACCATATCAACCGAGATAACATCACTATAATCGTATTTGGTGTTCCATAATCCACCGTGCCCATATTCTATACAACTTTTCTTGACATCTTCAAGAAATTCCGATCGTGTCTTTTTCCATGAATTTTTCTCCTGAGCGAAATGAGCAGCGACTGACGGAACAGTAAAACAGTTATTCAGTAATTGTCTAACTATGACATCGTCAGAGGTATATTTCAGTGCAAGATGTTCCATTTCCTCATGGAGAGATTCTGTACGATAAATATCACCGTTAGGTAGTACATTTTTGATCGTAATGATCATATTCCGAACTCTGAAATAACCAAACAGAAACAGGATCGGTTTTACTAATATTTTTAATAAAATTAAAGATATTACCGTCATAAAATTTAATCTTTCTATCTCGTGGAAATATTGTTACTGCAGCAGTCCATGCGTGCGCGTTATGATCAATAATATCTATCGGAGCTCCATTTTTTATATATTTCGGTTTGTACAAAATCTCTCCCGTTAACATTTTTACTGCTATTGGAAATCTTAATTTCTTCTCTAGCTCAGCAACATCTTTGATAGACGCTCCGGTATCTTTAACCGACTCTGCCCATGCATTTATTTTTTTACGTCTTAAATCCGTTAAACCATTACCACGTATCGCGTTTGTAAAGTGTTCTGTAACTCGCTCAGCTACGCAGTTTATCCTTGACAATCTCATCGGTTTGAGATCACCAACATTAGGTTTATTATTCAGCGGAAATATTCCATAGACAACCGCAGTTACAGGGTACGATCGCTCATAATACGGTTTATCTATACCAGTTAGTATTCCTGGTTTGGATTTATTACTCAAGAAGATATTATTTCCTGACTGCACGCGGACGGGATCGCGCTTGTCACGAATAATCCAAATATCTTCTTCTGTATTTACAATAAATTTTATTAAAATAAAATATTTTTGATTATCAAGGTGGTTAATGATTACTCTTCCTCGTTTGTCGTTCATCGTATTAGAAACATTTCCAACTCTGAATGTTGACCATGCATGAACTGCACCATCGTCACGAAATTCCTTCTTGGCCTCACGGATACGTTTAGTTACATCTTTATTAGTTAAAGCTAGATCTTGCATCGAAATACTAAATTTATACTCGGGTAGTCTGTCAAGATCGAATCTGGTTGCGTAGGGTTCAATCACGGATAATTCTTCCATATTATAATTAGGGCAAAATATATATTTAATTGAACGTTACTCTTTTGTATATGATTCAACCAAATCATTGCAACTGGTTAAAAATCGGTTATACGTCTCCGTGTAACAGATCATGCGTGAATGAATACTGTAGTTATCATATGCAATGCGTCAGGAACGGGAGTTTAGGACCAAAACTGTGTGTGGTGTGTAGTGCTGGAGTCAGAGGAGAAACTCAACTGTGTGCGCAATGCGGTGGTAAAAAGTACAGAGAGCTGAAACGATATTACGATAAAAAATATAACACTGACTCTCCTATAAAAACCGAAGAAGATTATCTGGCTAGATTTTCAAGAAACAATGATTTAGACAAATAAATATTATATATAAATGGAGCAAAATGAATTTGTGAAGCACCCAATCATCACCAATTATGAAGCATCTCGAGAAGGTGTGATTAGAAACTGTCGTTTAAAAAAACCAGTCGGTAGTATTGATAATAATGGTTATCTTAGATTTACTACTAATGGCAAGAAAAAAAGATATTTATCACATATATTTACCTACGAGTGTTATTTTGGACTAATCAAAGATGGATAAGTAGTTGATCACATCAATGGTGATAAGCTTGATAATTCGATTTCCAATTTACGAGTTACTACACAGAGTCAAAATTGTAAATCCGGAAACACAGGAAGGTGTAAATTATTCGGAAAGAGAGCTATTAAATCCGTAAATGCAGATGGTGAAGAAATTGTGTTTAGATCAATTAATTCTGCTAGGAAATACTTTGACATAGTACCACAATAGGTACAACACGTGGCAGAAAATATACAGAAATCTGCCTTTTCCAGAAGATTTTTGCAAAAAATTAGGTTTCAATACATTTAGTCTACCGTATTTTTAATTTTACCAAATGATTAAGCGAGATAACTCCGTCAAGCATAATGATAAATATCGTAGTTGTCGTACTTATACCAATGATACGAGTTAATGTCAAAAGCTATATCCTGATTGTCCATACTTTGTAAAAACATTTCAGTGAATTTGGATCTCAACAGTATTGCAAATAAAAATAATTTTTATTTAGTGGTTTTTTTATTTCGTTGATTTTTTTTCGAAAACCTCGTTTTTTGTTCGAAAATCTCGTTTTTTGCATGAAAAGTGACCAAAAATCAGTGAAAATCAGCGAGATTTTGACAAATTCTGAGGGTGAAAACCCCAGGAAGGTTAACGGAAATTAACATTAGGTTTTAAATTTGTTGATCAAATACTGGTTTTTTTCCAGTTCTTTTGCTCGTATTGTGTAGATTTTTATGATCATTTTGCTAGCGAATTATGATAAAAAACCGGAAAAAACTAGTATTTGATCGATAAATCAAAAACCTGATGTTAATTCCCGTTAACCCTCCTGGGGTTTTCACCCTCATAATTTGTCAAAATCTGACTGATTTTCACTGATTTTTCAAAAATTTCATTGTGCAGTGTAAAATCTCATGTCTGTGGCATAATACCAAGTGCTAGATATCACTATTATTGCAGACATTACACCGATTGTAAATCTACGTTAAATCATAGCACACACAGCTCTCAGATCTCACTGATAAGGGATCTTTGTTTATGTTTTCAGTAGAATATCCTGCATTCTGTGTTCTTATGTATAACGGATTATTTATAGAAATGAATGGCAATGCGTTAGTCCAGCTTATCGATTATTTCAGTATCCTTGGCAACACAGACTTTCTAGCTGCGGCTTTTATGTAATACAGTTTCAAGCATTTGGAAACTGAACTAAATTCATGTTTTCCAAAAAATTCATTAAGAAATTCACAATAAAATCAGATTTTATTAAGAAATCCTCAATACGCTATAGTAAATCCTGATTTCAGTAAGTTAACTATGTAATAAATATTTTGTTATATACACGTAATGCGTCCGATGGCCGATTGCTAACACGTAAAACTCTGGTGCTCGAGGTCCGTGGTTCGAAACTCGTGGAAGACAAATTGTCTGCGAAGGCGATATTATGCCAAAATTTGTATTTTATTGGGGGCCTTGGCCGTCCCTTCTTCGTTTGAGTACACCAACCCACCATGTCAACACATGGTGGATTCAGGTTTGAATCACCCATTGGTTGATCATTATGGGTTGGTGTACTGACGCGAAGAAAAGGCCTTTTCATCATTATCATATCATCTCATCATCATCAAAAATAGACAGAGGGATCATGTGAGATCGTGACCTTGTGACTTCACTAAAGGGGTGCCCCACACAAGGGCCATTCCCAAAGACACATCGTTAGACTAAAAATAAACCTCATTAGGTTCCAGGTCACAAAGACCTTCAGCCCTCTGAGTTTCTAAGGTTTCGGTTACGGATATTTAGGAACTCTCCTGGGGGCGAAACAGAGTCTTGTTGGCCACTAAAAATAAGCCTACGCATGCATTAGACAACCCTCTGAGTTTCTAAGGTTTCGGTTACGGATATTTAGGAACTCTCGGGGGGGGGGTAATGTCTAATAGAAGATTCTTGGAACCTCATTAGGTTTATCTGATATAACCCGTGGAATGGTAGATCGAATGTGATCCCTCTGTTTATTTTTTGTTTATTTTTATATTAAATAAACATTTATTATATAATGAATTCTGAAAATATCAATGCTGTTATTAATGCGATTAAAAATTTACAACATAACGGTATAAATATATCTGATAATCTTAATCCTGAAAAAAATTATGTGTGATTTTGAATCATTACAACAACAAAAGTTAGAAAATAGATATACGTTAAATTCTGATTACAAGTTCATGAAATTTATACAAGGACAAATGTTAAAATCGCTGGCAACAGTTACAGATAATCAGGTAAAGCTGTTTGTAACTCTCTCTCAAGTTATTGACAAAATTAAGCTAGAATTATCGCATGAATACGAACAGAAAAAGATTATAAACTTTCGTATAAGACAGTTAAGAGAGTATTGTGATAATGAAATTGAAAGTGAAAGTAATGATGAAAGTGAAAGTGTAGTCAGTGTGATAATGGCTAAACAAAACCCCTGGCAAAACTGAAAAATTTATTTATTTATTTATATTCTGCCTGGTAAAAAAAAAATGTTATTCTATCTTTGATAGACATCAGATTGAATAAAATAACTATTATGTCTGTGTTTTGTGATAGATGAGAACTCGCACTTTCTGCAAACAAGCATCAGAATGAAACAATAACTATTCTATCTTTTATCAGAATAACAAACAACTATTCTGACCCGATATTTTTTCTGTTCTACGATGACGCATTGTGATAACAACGCATTATGATCTCACATACAGATTTATATTTAGTTCTTCATTTTGCAAATCCAGAATGTGACCTACCTGGTCTGTAAGTTTAAAGTGTATCCTTGATAGTAACGGGTTGTGTACACGTAGATATACGGGATTTATTGGCTCTGATATAATCAACCAACCGGGAGGATCGCGCGGGGAAAATGTATATAATATGTACCCTTGCTGGACCTGGTTAGACTTAGAAAGATCTACCTGATAGCTACCTTCAATAATATCGCATAACAGATTGACTGCAATTACTGATGTTATATTTACAATGCACGGCGATATATGACGACCGGCACTAAAAGGGTCGTTATTGTGTTTTAGTATAACCGGTGGTGGGGCTATTTTTTTTCCATGATTCAAGTACTCCGGGATAACATTCTTCAATAAGATCGTCAAGTGATTTCTTCATTTCAGCGTTATTTAAATCTGGTATAATAAATGTTTGTAAATCTTTTTCTGTTATTTTATAATGATTAAGAAATACTTGCTTAAGTTCTAGATCTGTGTAAGGATTTCCATTGACTACTGTCGCAATGTTTATAATACTTCGATTGGCGATGTATAAATCGAATAAGATACCATTTAAGTGTTTTATTGACTCGATTATTTGCTGCTTTACGTTATCATCATAATGTTGTGATAATGAAATAAGTAAATTTCTTAAATCATTAAACGTTTTATCGTATTCAGGTTTAAGATTATCTAAAAACCGTTTAATAAGTTCTTCATCAACAATCTGTCGATCCCGCGCCCTTGGCGTCCTGATAACATTAAATGTTGATCTAGTTATCTTGGGGATCCTTTTACCGTCAAAATCAGTAAAGGAATATCTATCGTCGTTTGGATATCCAAATCTTATATATCTCCATGGATATTCTTCTCGATATTCTGGATTTTAAATGAATTTTTCTTCACTCGTTTTAAATTCATTTTTAGTTGGTTCTGAAACTCCATTATAAACCGGTGCGACTTCAGGCCATCCTAACACAGATCTAATCGAACTTTGATAAATATCTACGAGGTAATCAGGAGAATTTATTTCAATAACCGATGATAGTGTTGGTTCGTAAACAGTGATCGCTATTTTAGATTCTTTCCCTGTGATAGATTTAATTCTGCGCTGGAACTCATCGTTGATTTGTTCTATTTGATAACTGCCCGTTGAAATTCCAACAACTTGCCAATCAGGACTACCGTCAGGTTTATTCTTATTCGCAAATACCAGTGAATTATTTGCTGGTTGTCCACCAAACGGTTTTGACCTGATATTTGGCCAACTATGATAAACTCGTAATTGTGCTAGCGCTATTTCCTTTGCTGGAATTGCAGTCGGAAAGTTAACGCTAAATTCAGGATTGTTTGAACTTAATGATATCATAGTAGTTTTTGACGGCGTTGTATTAGCTACGATCTGCTGTAATAATTCTAACGATGACATTATTTAAAATACTCCGTATTTAATTATTATTTTAATAGAGCGGAAATTCAACCCTCCACTTTATCATTAGAATCCACTTTGAATGCCTCATGATAAGTTTCCATTATCGTTGCGAACTCCTCATCGGATATTTTACCATCGCTGAGGTACGCCGAAAGATACGATGATAGTTTAGAATAAGATGATGTTGCTGTGTGCAATTTCATTATGTACTCGTTTAGTTTATCATTTGTACACGTAGATATTTTCTTAGCGATAATACTGAAAATACCTGCGCATGTTGTTGCCGTTGAAACTATAATTGTTACAACTGCAGGCGCTGTCATCGTTATTGTTGATAGTAATAATCCAGTTCCAGCAATAACAGCAGAAACCGAGTATACCATTATATCAATAACAACCATACGTCGCCGATATTTTTTTACCTTTATCGTGTAATCGTCGATGATATTTTTTAGTTTGGTTTGACACTCACATACTTGAGTGTATCTGTGACGTTGAACGTCGATAAATGACTCTTGATTCATTATACTTATCTAGGTAACTAATTGAGGAGTTTCACATACAAATTCCAAGCACCACCAGTATAGTGCTCTGGTTAAATTTTTATCAGATGCCTCCAGCAGAAATGTTTCTTCCGCATCTTTATTTATTATAACGGATACAACTCCAGAAAAAGTATCGATTGAATAACGCCATGGAAATGTAGTAAATATACTGAATTTTGCACTATTAAATACGGACAGTCTGTATACACCAGTGACTTCTGCGGTGTATTTGAGAGTATTATCTTGCAGTGTCCTTACTCCTAATCCTGATGCTACTGTGTATACTACGTTGAATATCTGTTTGTGAGGAATTTTAATAAGATTCGTTTTTTCAACGATATCAGGAATTCCACTAACAATATCGTTGATTTTCGTGTTAATGTCGGTAAGTTTTATGTCAACGACTGGTGGATTTCCAAAAAAGTCATTAATAGATCTGTTTATATTTCTACGGAAATTCAGAAACGTTTGTAAGTGATTGGTAAAATCAGTTCTAACAGCGGTAATTTCATAATTGACTGTCATTAATGATTTATTACTATCATCGACGTATTTCTTCGTTGCAGCGTCAAAATCTGTTTCTGGTGTTCTGAGATTATTAATACCATTATTATTCATGTCGAGAAATGCACGCATTATACCACCGCGCACTGACACGTACTTGGATTCTTGATCATCGACGTATTTTTTGTTGCTGCGTCTGTATCCGAGGTTGGGTTCATAAGATATGTAATTTTTCTTCCTGACATAATAATGTCACCGGTAAATACATCACCAGTTTTCTTAACATAGTCGTTAACCGATTTACCGGAATCCTGTATTTTACCTTGATCAGTAAAAGTAACGATATTATTAACAACCGCGTTGGGAATTCGTACAAGTACATCTAGTAGTTGTATGTTACTCGTTTTTAATCGTCCCTGTTTGTCCTGAAAAACGACGACTTCATTTTGATCCACACTTGTTATATTTAATAAATCATCGATTTCATTTCCGAGCTGATCAAGAGTTGCATATTTAGATAAATCGACCTTCTGAGCTCTACCTGAGGGTCTTCCATAAATATCTACCATTATATTTACTGATGTCTGTTTAAATGTGATGACGTAGTGTAGTGAACGAGTGTACGACTTTATGAGGTGGCGCTGCTGATTTTGATACAGCATCAAGCACAGCGAGGGTTTCACGACCGCATATTGGAGGATCAGTTAATTTTTGTGTTGGTAGCGTTGAATACCAGATTGGAATACTTTTGTCGCTGGTAACGTACTCTAAAAATTCTTTTGGTGGTGCTAATCCATACGAATCGAAATAAATAATTCCACGTGGATCAATTGCATATCCGACCCAGTGCGTGCCTGGGCCAGAGTTTTTATCGAGATTAATGATACCGGTTTCATGTTGCATTGCAACGGTAGGTAATTGATCGCGCATAAAAACACCTCTGAAGTTTTTTATTTTTAATTTTTTAGCAGCATTAAGTAAATCAAAATTGGACATGGGTGATATTAGTAAACTGTCCCGGGAAGTCTTAGACCCTTTCCGTACCACGAATGCGGGGTTCCTGGTAGTCTTAGACCTTTTCCCTTTTTTTTGATTCCTTGTCCGGTTGCTTTCTTTAATGCCATTCCAGCAGCGGTTCCAACAGCACCTAGCGCAGCTGCTTTTGCAACAGCTGGGGCTGCAGCTGCTATTAAAGCTGGTATAGCTGCAAGAAGTGGAAATATACCACCCGTCTTAGCAATATCTTTGATGGCGCCCGCAGAAAGATTAAGTTTTATACCTTTATTTGATTTTTTAGCTTCATTGAAGTTTTTGAACTGACGCTCGGTCAACGATAATTTATTTGCACCGCTCATCTGTTCTCGCTTTAGCGATATTTTTATTCCACAGTTATTTTTTGATGCTGATTGTAGCTTTTTAATCTGACCAGGAGTCAGACTCACACTAACGTGATGATATGACATTTATAATATTATGAACGATCTAATTACATGTTTTCTACTGGAGCATCAATAACTCTCATTCGTCCACCAACACCTTCGAGTAACATCGATTTATCGCTGAGTATAACGGCGATTGCTCTATAATTAGGAATATCTACAACATTTCTATTAACACGAGCTCGAAAATGAATATCTACAACAGATTGTCTGGTTAAATCTAAATGTTCTAGTGAAAAGTAATAAATCGGATACAGCGTTGTAAAATCTAGCTGCGATATTTGTAAACCAGTATCAATGTTTTGATCACGCCCCATGAACGACATAAGACGATGATATGCACGTGCTACATGATTTTGATCGAAATTTAACAAAATATCCTCGGATGGTTCTTGATGTCCATTAATCCTTAATGAAACCTCAGAAACACCAAGATTGTCAAATATCATAATACTAAGATTTTGACTGTTTATTCGTGCAGTATTTTGAAACGCAATAAATATATGTCTTGGTGCAGAAACACCTTGCTGAGAAGCTATTTGCCATGTAAATAAACCATTAATTGCACTTTGGATAAAATCTGTGGTCATAGTCAACCATGACAACGTTGATTTACCGCCTTGACTCATAAAAGATAGCAACCGGTCTTCGTCAGATATTGACGGAGTCATCACTGGCATCCACAGGGAAAGTTTTGTTAGTACTACTATACCAGGATCAGTACCGGGGAGTCGCCAGATTGCATCATCGTCTGTGCCTTTTCGTACTAGTACAACTGTGTGTTTGGCTCCGAAAATGACTTTTCTAACATTTCTACAGAATCCAAAGATATGTGACAGTGGAATTGCACATGAAAATAATCTTCTATTACCTTTTAACATTGCTCGACGTGATCTAAATCCTAAGTTAAATTCTTCATCTACATTAGTAATCATTATTTGTACATCCGCATCGGCGTTTCTAGCAAAATTTCTTGGTCGTCTTATTTCATATTGTTGGTACTCTGGAGAATTAGAAGTATCTTTCACAAACATCATTGATGGACCAGCTGATCTTGAGTAACTGTCGCTGTATCTTGCAGGGCCTAGTATTGTCGTGGCAACGTCGACTTCTTTCTGAATTGATTCAATATTTTTTTCCGTCAATCATGTACGTAGCGCTATCAAATAACGCCATAATACCATTATTAGCAAAACCGACACTAATATCAGCGGCGTATTCTACTGGTGCTGCAGGAACAACGTTATTTAAAATTTCACCTTCGACTTCAATAAATGCCTCAGCGGGTAAGAAATATCTACTTGTATCCTGAACCTGTAGTTCGATTCGTCCACGCTGATCTGGCATTCGAGCGTCATAAGAATAATACTGATAATCGCGCACAGACTCATCTTTGAGAACTGGTGCGTCCATGTCAAACGCGGGGTCAGATATACGCTTAAACATCTTTATTATTATCGTCTTCGTCTAACACGAAGTCCACTTCCTGCTATCAGACTAGCGGTTATATTTTTTTCTTTGTCTGACATCGGGACATCAGCTAACTCCGCTAGTTTTTGATTAGCGGCTTGATTTATTATTTTACTTACACTTGCGGGCATCACTTCAGTGCTAGCCAATTTCACAGGCTGAGGTCGGGTCGCTTGTGGTCTGCGTATTAATCTTGATAGTCTATCTTTGATTGCTGAGAATGCTTTGCTAGCAATATTACCAACAGCGCCTATACCTTTTTCACGAACAACATCAATAGCTTTCATTCCTAGTTGTTTTGCAATCGGTATTGCTTTTGGGGCTATTCTCGTAAACAGACCCTGAACAACATCACCTAATCCATCTCCGTAGGTTGCTCTGTATACAGGTAATCGAGAGTTTATTACCCTGACCATGGTAGGTCCACGTTGAGTACCATGCACGATCATTTTGTTATTAAATGACTTTATCACTAATTGTATCTAATCACTGTGGTAGTCATCGGCGATTTCATTAATGAGGGACCGATATACATTAATATCCATAATACCACCTGTAAATAATCGTTTGCAAATATCAGCTGCTTCATTAATGATTTCTGATGAATTATTACCAGCTCGTTTTCCTCCAATGAGAATTTCTAGTCGATCAACATCATCAAGGATATTATTGGGACAAGTAATAAGACCACTTCCTAGACCACTTCCAGTTGCTCCGGGAGCGTCTTGAAATTCTTCTTCTTCACTTGATTTCGGTGGTGCTTTTTTACTTGGTTTCGATGTTGTTTTTGGTAATTCTGGATAATCACGAAGTGATTGCTCAAATTGTTTTGGTGTTTTTTGTTTTGGAGGTTTTTGTTTCTTTTGTTTTTTGGGGGTTTTTTTTGGTTCTTTCTCCTCTCTTCTTGATTGGATTAAATCATTAATTTTCCCACTATAATCCTGATATAATGGATCATTATCTCTAGCTTGTTCAACACCCATACGTATGCGATATAAATATTTTTGCCATTGTTCACTGGTTTTAATATCTTTTGCGTGTTCAGGTTTCATTAATTTATCTCTTCGACTAAAACTACCCACAGCAAATTTAGCTAATTGTTGTAGGTCAAGGGTATTAATTGTCTTAACAGTTTCTTCATTAAATTTATTTATCAGTTCAGCAGTACTTATAGGACCTGCTGATTTTGGTTCAGGGGCTGGTGCTTGAGCACCTGCTTCATCACCTTCTGCTTCAGCACCTTCAGGTTGATCTTCATCCTCAGGTATTTCCGGGACTGGCATCGCAGCAGCTATTTCGGCTGGAAGTTCTTCAAGAATCTTTCTCGTTTTCTCAGTTTCTTCAGTTGTTTTTCCAGTTACCTCGGCAGTTTTTTCTAACACAGGTAGAATACCCTTAGTGGTCTTAGTGATAGGTTTAAATAATCGTTTTGTATCCTCCTCAAATTCAATTTGATATTCCTGACGCGATTGTAGTTGTTGCTTAACAGAATCACGAACAGGTAAATATTTTTTAATTGCCTTTAGTCGCTCTCGAGATAATTTAGCTGAGTGTGGTTCTCCAATACTCATTATTGATATAACAATGATGATTTAATTACAGCAGTAGGAAGGGTGAACGACAAAAATTGATTGACCCGTGAGTAAACGAATCGCATAAAAATCTAAAAAAAATACGTCAACAAAAAGTAACGGAAATGAGCTAACCTAAACTGTATGGAAATAATAAAAGTTATAGGCTTCGGTTTATGTTATTGACCTTTTTTTTCAGCCCCTGTAGGAACCTTTATTTTTTATAAATAAAGTCTCTGCAAAGTTGTAGGTTTCACCCTTCCTGCTGCTTACTGTCTTCCAGATAGCGTAAATCGTCTGTGGTTATCGAACATAGCATATAGGTTAGATATACATATCCATTTGCTTGTATTTTTTCACGTAGTTCGTTAAGGGAAAAAAATAAAACCCACTCGTAGAGAATTATCAATTATTTTACTGCAGAGTCTGTCTGTAATGTATATAGCCGCTGTATTGAGCCAACATGGGATTTCGTTTTTCTGTACAAACAGCCTCAGACGGTAATATATTTTAACCAGAGGAGATGTATAAACTCATAGATTTCATGATTTATTTATAATAACGTTTTTCAGAATCAAAATGTAATGCTAATCTCTTCTAGAAATTTCCCGTTAAGTAACTTTATAATAATTTTTAAACATGTATATAAGATAGGTCTGTGGTCCAGTGCTAACGCGTTAGATTCTCGTACTCAAGGTCTCGAGTTCGATTCCCAAGATTGACACATTGTCGATGGAGGGCGATTTCGATGCCATTTTTCTAATAATTGGGGTCCGGAGAAATCCTCGAAATTCAACAGATAAAATACACTCTCCCACCATGTCACCACGTGGTAGGTGTAATTTTGCACTCCCCGGGGTTGATTATGGGGAGAGTGTACAAAATCTGTTGGACGTGGATAAGGCTCCCGTTTGCGTATGTGCCGTCCATAGAGATATGTTAGTTAAGTTTATGTGTTGTGCAATCCAAAAATAAACAGCAGAGTGATATGAGCTCGTAACCTTATGACCTCACTGAAGGGTATCCCATACAAGGACATTCAGAAAGAATGTCGCCGGACGAAAAAGCCTCATGAGGTGCCTGTGGGCCATAAGAAAGGCCTTAACCAATGAAGAGTGCCCGTGGGCCATAAGAAAGGCCTTTACATGAAATAGACAACCCTCTGAGTTTCTAAAGTTTCGTTTCGGATATTTAGAAATTCGCCGGGGGGTATGTCTGAAAGGGACTCTTAGGACCTCATGAGGCTTTGCTGGCAATGAAGGGACCCCGTGGAATGGTAGACTGATCGTCATTGCTGCTGTTTATTTTTGGACTTTAAGTTTAGAAGTGTCAATGTCAAATAAAGCATCAATCATGTTGTCAATAAATGTCACTGGATCATCTGCCCAACCTACTATTCTCATATCATTTTCACTCGCGAACAACCATACTGATCCATACTTGCTCGATAAATGATAATCAACTTTTTAAATACAATCGCTTATTATTTTAGGTTTTATACCAGTATAGCTGGAAACTGATTTAATAGAACCAAATCTTTTAAAAAATCTGTTTGTTCGATCAAATCCGACATGCCGTATTGGATTAAAATAAGACATTTTATATAATATTTTGTTGTTTAATATGAAATTTTGTCTAACATTACAGAATATAATTCTAAAACTTTATTTCAGTAGTAGAGTATTATGAGGTTCCTGGATGAGAGATCCAACTCCCTCTATGAAAACAATTTTTGTCATAATATTTGATCGAAAAGAAAAAATTATCTTTAGGCTAAAAAAGGATGACAAAAATTGTTTTCGTAGAGGGAGTGGGATCTCTGATCCAGGAACCTCATAATACTCCGACTACTGCTCTAACCACTTAGGCCACCGGAGCGGTTACGGGAACTTGTAGTTAAAGCTCTAATTTTACGTTCGACCGTTCTTTTAGCAACAGTAATAGCAATGTATTAATTTCCAGAAAATGATACTCTTTATCCTTAAGAACACATTTATGTATGTATGTATGTAGGTAGGTAGGTAGGTAGGTAGGTAGGTAGGTAGGTGTGTGTGTGTGTGTGTGTGTGTGTGTTAATGAAGTTTTAAAAGCTATATTAGAAAATTATGTTAAAGGATTCCGAAATCTGAATTAAGTGTCTTTAATGTGTCCATCCACTTATAATAGGCTGAGAAATAATTAGGTATCAGGGAGGGTCGCTTTTCATTATGATTGGTTTGGTTTGAGTTGGTTTGTTGGGTATCGGGTTCTTTTTACAGCACATAATGGACTGCACATGGCAGACAGTATATTTTGGTGGAGGAAGAATCCGATTAAACAATTAGCCCACGTTAAGCTACTTATACAAATACCCGGGGAGATGTGGGAGCGCCTTAGACCTCTCAGATACTCGAAACCCTTTACATTATGAATGGAGACATTGTGAATATCATTCGTTGTAGCTTGATATATTATGATGCGATTATAATGCTATTCTTTTACATTATGTTGCAATGTTATATAATATAATAATATAGACAACTAGCTTTTAAAACGTTACTAGTATGCAAAAAGGTGAAAAGATAACTGATCGGTGGCTTGATGCTAGAAAGACAATTAAAAGCCCAATTTTAGTGAAGAGGAAATCGCAATCGATAATGATGGCACATTCTATGATCCAGAGTTAAATAAATTGGTTTTAGAATTGACAAACTATTGGAACGTGATTAAAGAAGAAGCACACGCTTGTGAAATGAATGGGAGATGTATCAATTTGTAGGTCCCTTGAAAGATGCAGGAAAATTCACTACTTCATTGTTTTCATTACGTGATGATTGGTTAATAGTTAGGACCTTTGGTATCCAACGCAGATAGGTTTGTTTCATTCGTACAGTACACCGCAAGGTTTTTATTCGATCGCATAGTATATATTTGTTCTGTTGAAGTAAAATATGTTTCTACAAGTGGTGAATATTAGCTTTGTTTTAACAATTGCTAAAATGGTTCCTTTCGCTTTGTGGGTGTGTTGAGAACAGTATCATTTATATATTTAATACTATACATGTTTACATCAGGACATGAGGGCAACGAACTCTTCAATACATTTGCAACCAGCCTCATCTTTAATCTTGCCACAAATGTTGGCGTTGTACGTTGAGTAAGACATACGACCTTTATGACACTTGCTGGTGTCACATAAAATACTTTCATATCCATAAGCAAATCATAAAGAAATAATCAAATATCAAGGAATAGCCGTCGGTATACAACAACCATATCTTGTCTCCGTAGTTGGGTTTCAGATGATTGTAATAAAAGTCAAACATAAGACATTTGCTGATACCTAGAATGGAAGAATCAATGGGTTTTTTCCCCCAATGTAATTCTTGGGCTTTTTGTCAAATAAATACCACCCAAGTCTTTGTTAAATATTTTTCTCGAACTGAAATTTAGCCTGGCAAGCAAATAACGAATTATATATGTTTAAGATGAGGTTCACGTTTATATTTCGACTCTGGAATCTTTCAAGTATTTTACCATACACGGCATTGTTCAGAAATTGTATTATATCAGCTTCGTAATCCGAACCGTTTGTCGCAGCTCTCAATTTTAGATTGTGACGATTGTTATGGTTGGGGTGGGGTGCTCCCAATGTTTTATTTAAACTATTATAGAAGTCCCACCCAGGCTCTATTTTGTTGAAAGTTAAATTTAGTGAAATATAGATGTAAAGCTCCGAGCCCCCAGTCAGCAATGCCGACAATTAGATGATTAAATCAACAAAAAATGTTGAAATTCAATGAATAACAATTTAATAAGAATTCAGTAATCAAACGACTCAAAATTCCAATTACACTCCTTCCGCTCGACCCTTTTATAAGCTTATTGCATCACTTGATTAGCAGTGTGAGATTGATTTCCACATGTCCTTGCATTTCTACTCATTTGGTGAATCCTTTCTCTCTCCTATTTCTCCCAATTCCTTCTCCTCCTCCTCCTCCACTTTCTCTAGACTCCTCCTCCCGACTTTCTCTAGACTCCTTTTCCTTCACTTTCTCTCCCACGACTACCCTTCTGTCGACTTCGACTGTCTCAGCTACAGTCTCAATTTCGTCTCCAACTCTTGAAGACTTGGGACCCAATGGAACCCGAAGTTCCGTGTCCCCTAAAAAGCTTCCTGTGAAAACACAAGGACGGTACAATCTTTTCCTGAGCTCTCTCATCTCACACTACACACAGCCTATCATCAGATAACGGCTATTAAATTTCTTCGGTCACGCATTCGTTCACATCGAGATACCCATAGGTTCTTGTATGGTAAAACAAATGTCATGATACAGCACGGTGACAATTATTTTTTATACAGACATCAATTACTTCTTATACATACATCAATACATTCCGTCATATCAGTACATATTCCTAATCCCGTTATACTAAACAATATCACAATAATCAGACGCATTTCTTTACCTTACAACTCATACAAAGTACAAAAATATCCATACGTCCATAGTAACTAATCTTACATACTTCAACCATTCCAAATTCACAATTCAAGCATGTGTAAATTCTAATATAACGCATTAATAAACGCACTAGTTTACTACGAAGTAACCTAATAGCGAATTAAAAAATTAATTCTGACCACAAGCTAACAATATACATAATTCCGCCTCGCATCTAATAATTCTCTATGCAGGCTCAAGCCCATTTCTCAAATACGCATGTAAATGAAACACTACAAAGGTAATTCTACATAGAATACGATCCTAGTAATTGAGTATACATACTACAAATAATTACAATTATGATGCCGTAATATTCTGCAAAAATCGAGCAAATAACTTACTGACCTTTCGAAGCTTTGTCTTTCCTTAGAATCTGCCTGTAAGTTTTGCCGCCAAATCACGAGTGGCTTCTCTCGGAGTAACCCTATTGATCTGCAGTCCCTCTAGACGAATACTAAATTTTCTCTTACGAGTTCTGAAAGTATCATTCGGGTCGGAATTGTAATCACACCCTCTATCTCAATTCCGATTGGATATCGCTGTGAACCGATCCAATAAAACTTAGCGGACAATGTCCCTTTCGCTGTCTGTCAACGTGGGGACGGATAAGAATACGACCCGTTCACCACATGGATTTCCTTTTAATCTTTGGACAAACATTTGACACATAGGTGTGATAACTGCAAGCCTTTGTTTATATGGTGAGATCTATCACCTTTGCCCATTCAAATTTCCGGGTCTCCTGCTAGTCAGGTAACCTCGCGTAAGAGTTTAACACTAGCCCCGAGGCAATCTTTAGACATCAAACACATGGCCGCGGTAATATTCCTAAGACAGGTAGATTATAGCTTATACATGACTTTATAGATGGGGCTTAGCAAACGTGACAAAGATTGTGTCATCCAAGGCTTCTGATTAAATATCAAAATTCGATACGATTTTATGACTTTTAACCCCAGTAAATAATATTATTTTAATGTTCTGTAATGGATAACATATTTTTTCTTCTTCATAAGATTTGATACGAATTTGTGCCATTTTACTTGTTTTGGTGGTCATACGGTCGTTCATATTGTACTTATAATGGTTCTGGTGCTAAGGATAATCTGAGCGCAGATCCTGCATTGATTCCGGGTATTCAATGTCAATCTCAACAAAATAACAAAAATCATTGTTGTCGCGTGTTTTTGATATTTTTTCAATGCTGATTTTATTGCTCTCTATCCATTTGAAACCGAAACATTGAAATGGCTGAGTCATGGCCTTCGAATATAGACTATTCGCGACAAAATATACTATATATGATATCGGTTTATCTGGGTTATAATCATCCCCCACGTATTGTTTTTCCATGCAAAAAGTTTTTCATCAACCACGATTATTCGGCCCCTTATTGATCTCTCGTTGATGTTTGCCAGTATCGATGAACAATTCAACTGTACATATTTAACTGATATATGTAAGCAAAAAAACCAAAGCTCAGCGATGGAGGATTGATATAATAGCATATATCACACCGACATTCACAAGCATGATAGTCGCTCAGGCATACTTTTAACGATCTTATAAAAATATTTTTTGTTCAGGTATTTTTATTGCTTCAAATCATTCAAACCTTTCCAGATAGTGATATGGGTATATACATCTTTTTCCGAATAATGAAAATGAATATTTATTTTGTTCTGCAAACTGCTGTGTAATTTTGAAATCGTCATCTTTCAGATCTTTTATTATATTATACAATGTATCAACAATGAAATGCATATCACTTAACTTCGTTTGCTTAATTGAGAATTAATACACTTCTATATTTTATTTTCGCAATGCATGCTAATCCTTTGTGGGCAGACTGTGCAAAACGATTTATTACCGGATGAAAGTCACATCCTTTGTGATTATTAAAAGTGCAGTTACTTTTGTTTTATGCAGAATTAAGTTTAGTTATATCTCGTGTGCCGCGCTCTATAATTTCCCGTGATAAGACAATGATCTCGCAAGCATCGTTTATTTGATACTCACATAGATAATAATGTGTTGCTGAATTAACATTTTCGTCATCGTTATTACTGATACTTACTTTGGATGGCTGTTGGGTTTGGTTTTGGGTGTGTTTTTGCATATCAATGTATGATGCGCCAGGAAATGGCACATACTTTGAAATATTAATACCTAAGGATTGGGCACCAGTCGGATTCATTGACTTGAAGATTATCAACATCAGTATAGATTTTGTCAATAGCTTTATCTAATGCACCTTTTATTTTGCCTGGATTTAAAATGGTGTCATTTGCTTGCAAAATGTATTTAAATTTAGTTATCAGATCTTTCAGGTTTGCTGAAACCTAAAATGACACACCAGTATTTTCATTTAGTTCATTTTTAAAAACCATTATGCATCTTATCTCGGTTACTTTTTAAAGACCTTTTTTTGACAATGATTGTCTATTCTTTAGATTTGGGTTTAGTTTCAAAAGTTTTTGCTAACAACGGATCTAGATTTTTAAAGCATGCTTAACTGGTACATCATTACCATCATAATCATTTTCATCTTCTGGTATCTCCTTCCCGAATATTCACTTTGGTATAGACCACGATTGTTTTGGTACTGGTTGGTCAGTTGGTTATTTTTTCTTCCCCATATTATTATTGCTTTTGATATTGGCATTTCCAAAATATTGTGCTTGGTTTTAGTACAGGAGCATGTATAATGGTTTGATTGTTGCTGGTTTTGGCGCTAGCCTATAATTTGTTTTCTTTCAGACTTGTTCTTCTTCTTTTTTTTAAATAGTGGTTTCAACGTTTTTCCACCTAAATATTGTCCTTCCTTTTGGCATAGGTGCTTGTACAATTAATTTGATTGTTCTGAATTTGGTACAGGCTTAACAGTAGCCTGTTTTTCGTCACACTTCTGGGTACTGGAACAAATTTTTTCTTTCAAAGAAGTCAATTCATTTGTGTTTTATTTCTTATCTTTTATTTTTCATCTTTTTGCGTTTTTTTCAATAACTTTTCTTAGTCCCACTTCAACTTTGTCATATTGTTTAAAATTTCAGCATCCTTTATTTTCCTTGCATCTATGTCCAACTGCTCCGTAGAATCATTTCACTCCAATAATTAGTTTCTTTCAGCTGCAGCGGTCAATATTTTCATTGTTTCTTTATTTGTTAAATCACTCAAAATTTGTTGAAAACTATTTTCCATTTCATTTTTTCCCTTTAAACCTGCGCTTGAATTTTCATTTCTTTTATATTGCTATTCTATAAGTTTTCTCTAATTATGATAATGCCCACAGGTACAAATTTTCAAATTACTACATCTTGAATGTTTTCAAAACAAACATTTATTTTTAAAACATAAAAGTCAATATAATACAGATAATATAATGTATCACGTGCTTATGAAACGAAAACTACTTTGGACTACCAAATTAAAGACAAAATAATAACAAGTCCTTTAAGAGCAGTTGATTTGCTTCAAATTAAAAATAACGGATGAATAAACTTTATTATTTTTATTTTTTTCATGTAATTAGTATGCATAAACAAGAACTAAAAATGTGTATAATTCTTTTAATCGAAAACATTAGGCACCAAATCCCAGATAATTTCATAAGTACAATCTGCGGCATGCTGTGTACTTTATCATATTCAAGTTCATTATCAAATTTCAGTTTTACTATCTCTTCCAGAATTAATAAAATATTTTTTTTTCCATTTTGCTTCTTTTTATAATTAATTTTATTGAGTGGTGTTTATATGGTTCGTTATACAGCGATTTAATAACATTAAAATATATACTTTTCTCTACCTGGCAGACAGATAAATCTATCTTTACACATATTTTCATACTATTTTATACAATTATACAATATAAAGGGCTATAATTTTTGGAACAATTTATCCTGTAGAAAGTAATGATAATGTGATAATCGAGCTAATTACGAACTAAATCAGAATTGATCACTATTAAGAACGAAATGGTGATTATCTGCATAGAGGTATGCGTACTATTATAGATGGCAATAAAATACACGTGAATCTTTATATGAGCAAACATTAAATAATCAACATAGAAGATTCTTCCAGTGAATACTAAGCAAAAAATATCTTGTTGTTATAATCTGACAAAACACACAAATGGACAAGCAATTTGTGTCTTAGGTTAGAAACTCTGGTAACACACTAACAGGTGACTTGATTTTAGAAACAGACACAAGCAACACAAGAATTCTTGGCTGCGATGATAATACTGGTGGAAAATTATTTATACCTAAATTTCGTGATGCTGAAAACCTTTCACATTTTAAATCACACGATCCATTATCCTGTTTTACCAAAAACCAGATATTTTGAAACAAAACAAACAAAACACAAATGGCAACACAAATATTGAGCATACCAGTGTGGCATACAAATAAATATTTAAACAATGAGATGGAAGATGAATATCATTTAGTCTTAATCAGTCCTCCACACATCTCACTTAGAAAATCTTAAATTAATCCCTATTATTGGTAGAAACCAAGCATGTAAAAACTACTTCAATTACTCAAAAATGAACATTTAACAACTCGAATACATAGGTAAATATGTTTATAATACATTCCATTTTAAATTACATTCTCTCTGTCTGTCTCTCCAAGGATTTATGTACACACAGATTTGTATCACCATTATTCATTCATTTATGCAACAATGCATTGCATATGAATTATTTATTAATACTATATGCTTTTGTTGCATATTTCAAACCAATAAAATTATGTTCTATTGTGTTCTATCTTCCTAGTTGGCAGCTGCACTCGGTGTTCTGGCTGTAGTACACGCAGTGTCATATTTCAACCATGTTGTGAATAATACCTGTCATACATACGACAGTGAATTCATTGCTTAAAATTGACAGCAAGAAAACAGTTTTGAAGATAAATCACATATTCTTTAAAGCAAATGTAACATAGATTAACACAAATTATAATTCTGACAGCAAGCAGACAATGAAATATGCGCTTTTCAAAGTTTCTGAATTATAAAAAAAAGTCAGAAAATTATGCCAAACCACTAGAATCTTATCTCTGAAAATATAAGCTAAACGGTCATGAAACCAAAACTTAAATCAATATGCATCTTTCAAATTGTACTACTCGTTTGCACATAAGACATTTTATTTTTATTTTGTTGTAAACTCGTTCTATTTTGATTCAAAACAGAAATGTTTGCAGCATAACTTGAGCATGTTTTTACATTTGTTTTGAGAAGCACATCATACAACTGTAATCTTCAAGGCATATATTAGATAATTTGTTTCTTTTTTGTTTTTATAATTTTATGAAGAACATGTTTATTGCTTCATGCAGTTGTTCTTCTTTTACTAGGTTGTACACTCTGGCAATGATATCACCAATTCCATACCAAATAATTGTGTTGTACCTTGTAACAACTGTTACGTATATGTAATTTAATTACTTGTGTGTTAGTTTTAAATTCTTTTTTTTAAATTTTTGTTTCATTACATTTTATTGTAATGATAATTTTCACGTGATTTGATATTCTTTTTCGAAAATTCAGTCTCCTGTTTTGACCTGATTAGAACGCAAAAGTGTTGTTTTATCACTATTTTTAGCTCACCTTGGTTCAGAAGTTCGTAAACACTGAGTGAAAATGATTGGTCATTATCAAGGTCATGTTCGGCCCACGTGTTAGCTATGTGTAAACAGCCTTTTTTATTATTCATTTCCAGCGCGAGAATCTAATTTTTAGATAGGGCTATTCTAGGCTACATTAAATTTGGCAATTTTTTTACTGCGCTGTTCAAATTAGTGATCACGTAACCCGTCACGTGAGCCATCATGTGATATAAAATTGTGGGTCAAGACAGACATTTTCTAATGGATTTGATCAGTTGTAAATAATACCTGGAGGCTGAAAGGTATTTCTGTTGTTGTTGTTTTGAATTGAGTTTTTATTTAAAATAATTTATTCACCTGGAAAATACTTTTCTTCATCAAAATTCTTGGACAAAGACATTATTGAGAATTTATTCATGAATTCTAAACAGGAACATTATAAGTTGTGATTCAACGAGAACTGTTGACATTCGTACAACTACTTCATCTGATGTCATCGTCCTCCATATTGGAACTTCATTGGGATTCGAACTTGGATTCAATTAGAACTTTTTAGTGACAGGACTTATATTTTTAAATTCCAGGATTAATTTTTGGATTATATTCACAAACTGTAAGTCCTTTTTCATATTTTTACCATGTTTTCTGGGGAAATAAATTATTCTGTTTAAATACATAAAGCTTGTTGGCTTTCACTCTTTTCTTTGTTACTTTGTACGAGCCCTTGTGACGTAACACAACTATTTAATAAGCACAAAATAAAGCGACACAGTGTGTTACTGAAACATTGCCCATTTCACATGCAGAGAGAAATGCCATATCATGTTTAATTCCTATATTAATATGATAATAATCATTTAATAATTGTGTTCAGTAAGACAACTTTCACATGAAAACATAAAACCTTATCATACAAATATTTATTATATGGTAGTAATAGCCAATTAATATCTGTGTGGCCTTTCCAACATGGAGACAAAAAAAATGCATTATCGGCAATAACATGAATGCAGACACTGCCAAATAAATACAAATATTTGGCGACATCTAAATCACTATTTATGCATACACACCAAAATACCTGATCATTCCCGTTGTGACTATCTACATCTCTCCTAGCCAATGCAATCATCTGGCCACATCCAAATGTTCATTACTGCAGCACTCCAGAAATGCAAAGTCTTTATCAACATGACTCTTGATGTTTCCTAGTGAATGCTACCATATAACAATATCCAAGTGACGGTTTTCGCAACATCTAAAAATAAATTGTTAGTAAAAGAAATTTGTCTTTCTCAGTGAACAGAATCATTTTGCAACAGCTAAATTGTTGTTCTTCCGCCGTGTTCAAAGATGACCATGACATCACTAACTGGTTTGGTTTCTGTGCATGCATGAATGGCTGATCAGACCAGTGTGTGCTCTGAACTGTCTGTGGCACATTTGACTGAAGATGCCACTTATGTTTCCCTGATCAATGGAAGATGTACTATTTTTCTTGAGATTTATGTTGCACATGTTTCTGCACTTCATTTGCAGTCATCTTCAGTTCAAAATTGGTGGTTCCAGTATAATGAGACTGCTCAAAGAGGAGTGATCCTGTGCAAGATCTTCACAAGGCTCAGGGTCAATGTTGAAGTGTTTCAAGGATGACTCCAGGGAATCTTTGAAGTGTTTTTTTTTCTTCTGACCACCGTGAGATTGCTGTCCCTCCTTCGGTTTGACATAGAAAATCGTCATTGGCAGACGCTCTTCTGACATCCCGATGATGTGTCCTGCCATCTTATCATCAGTTTTTTCAGTCAGCCCAAATGATAATGGTTCAGCTTCCTGGCACAGCATATGTACACCATCCAACATTCAGAAGCCTACAGCTGAGTTGGCAATACAATGGCCTTGGAGACCTTATATTTTGTTTGTAGACTGATGCTTCTGCGCTCCTACACATTTACACGTAGTCTGCCAAAGGACACGCTTGATTTAGCAATTATAGCATTGGTTTCATCATCCATGTGGACTGCACATGACAGCGTTGAGATAGTTGAATCTGTTCCTGCACTGAGGGTTGGGCCACTTACTGTGATGGTAGGCTGTACATAAGGTTTCCTGGTGCAGGTTAGTATATCACTTGTTTTCTTGATACTAGCTGTGATACCAAAATTATCACAAGCTGAAGAAAAATGGTCCATACTGAGTTGTATATTAGACTCAGATTTGGCATTCAGGGATTAGTCGTCGGCAAATAGGAGATCTCGCACAGTCACTTCTTGCAACTTTTTTCTTTGCCTGTAGTCTTCTCAGATTTAACAGCTTGCTGTTAGTCCAGTATCTGTCAGAGTGTTATAGTCAAGGAAGGAATCAGTAAGCATGACGGAGAACATCATACTGAAGATGGCTGGGGCCAACACACGGACTTGCTTAACTCAATTGGTGACTGGGAATGGTTCAGATGACTCACCATCATCAACAACACTAGCGAGCATGCCATCATGGAACTGCCGACCTATTACAATTAATTTTCTGAGCAAATCAAATTTTGACATGATCTTCCAAAGGCCTCTATGGCTGACTGTCTCAAAAGCTTTTGTCAGGTTAATGAATGTCGTGTACAGGTTGGAGTTATGCTCCTGGCATTTCTCCAGGAGTTGATGAGCTGCGAACACCATGTCTTTGGTCCCTTGTCCTTTCCTTAAGCTACACTGACTCTCTGGCAGGAGCCACATGATGCATAAGACGATTATGAACAATTCTAATAAGGATCTTATCAGCTATTGAAAGCAATGACATGCCCCGATGGTCATCACAAACTTGTCTGTTGCCTTTCCACTACAATGTGGACAATATGTGCATCTTTGTACTCCTGGGGTACAGTCTCCCCTCACACTGATTGTTAAAGTACTGTCAGTTTCTGTATCATGTACCATTTTACATCAGTCACCCCTGGAGGATCAGAAATTGATACATTGATTTCACTTTTGTGGGCACTTTTTTGCCTCGTAGACATTTACTCTGCTGGATTAGGATACAGACTTTAAAAACTATGAGCCTGTGGTCAATCCAGCATTCTGCACTTCTCGTAGCCTTCGTCACTCTGACACCTTACTTGTCTCTTCTTCTGACGATGACGTAGTAAATAAGATGCCAGCGCCTGGAGCATAGTTACATTAAAGATGTCTTTTTGCAGTATGGCAAGTGTAATGCTGTGCAAGTGATTTGGATGTGATATTCAAAAGGAATCTGTTGCTGTTGTATTTGCAATGTCCATTTTTGCAATGACACCTGGCCATGTCTGGTGATCTTTGCTAAATCTAGCACTTGAAGTCACCAAGGATGATGAGCTAATCTGCCTTTGGGACTCCTGCAATAAGAGATTCCAAGTCTTCATAAAATCTGTCCTTGATCTCATCTTGCTTTGTAATGTTGGGTGCATAGGCACTGATGATACTTGCATGTCTTTTTCAATAGATAGTTGGAGTTTCTTTATATTATTCTGTCATTCAGCCCTTTGGGAAATTTGTGAGCTTGCTAACTAGCTGTGATCTGAGTGCAAATCCAACATCAACTTCACGTCACTTTAGGAATCAGGTCAAGCACTGCCTGCTAAATGAAGTAACAGTAGACAGTACTACCTGTGACTGTTGATCCAGACTAGTCAGCCACACAGGTTCCATCTGGAACGTTCCTTCTCGTGGATCAGGTGCCCTAGCAGATGTGCTCATCCCTGAGCTATAGGGACAGATGGCAAGAGCTCTGTGGACAGTGCAGAGCATCATCTCAGAAGCAGTAGGAACCGATGAACATCATCTGCATCTGGACTCGTCTCCAGACATCTCGTCAATGTTGGGCCATTGGATTAAGACAGACCTTGACATGTGAGGGATGGTGTCTCTGCAACTTTCCCTCATTTAAATCCAACTCACATGCATGTCATGACATTACCCCCTCCCCTACTAGATGTTTCCTTCAAATCCTTTGGCACTGGGTGAGCAGTAAAGCAGCAGTGTTGATACACTGGGAGCTGTTGTATTTTGTGCAGCCGCATTTAATGGTTTTATACCAAGATCATAAATATATCCTTTTTCCAGTGAATGTGTCCATTTAGTGACTTCTAAATCTCCTGGTTTGTTTTGGTATTAGTCACCAGTTTCACCATTACCCACCTGTTTGTCACATATTGGTTAAGTTTTGCATCCAGACAAGTTTCTCATGCACTTTGTCTACATGGTCATATTCATCTGTGCATGGAAATGTTTGGTCAGTGAAAGTCAACTACATTACAGATAGGTCAGTAATCTCATGTATCCTGTTTGTTGCCAAGTCTGAATACAATATTCTTGTCAAAAGTTGGTCACTGATTCATATTTAATGCTTTTCAAATATTCAGTTTTGCATGTCAGTTAATATCTAATAAAATTTACATTGTAAAAACAGGAATGAAGATCATTCTGCAAACATGTCAAGTTCTTATGTTTTCCCCAGTTTTATATACATATACACAGTGACCCCACTATAGTACGCTTCAATATAACATGAATTCGGATCTACCATGATCATGGTGTGGCTCCCGAAATGTCATATACATGTATTTTTCACATACAAGAAAAAAAATTCTTCTTAAAGTATGATAAATATTGTGCAAAGAGTTTATTACCATTCTGGGGGAAAAGATCTCATATGAATTCTAAGACAAGACGATCTATGGCTCCTGAAATTTGTTTTTCTTGAATGGATGAAAAATAATGCGTAAAATGTTTATTCAGGGATCACACTGCCCCAAATTGCAATCTTGTCCTTATAGGCACCAAAATATACCATCTGGATATTTTTGTGTGAAAACAGAAATGGCTTTTAAAAACTATTATTTACAATTTTGGGGTGGGAGTGGAGAAATTCAATGACACCATGAAAGAAAGCTGCAAATTTTTTGATATATACAATGCACTGGAATTTATCTAGTTATATTCACAAATCCTTTTTTCATATTGACAAACCATCTTAACAATGAATTGTTGTTGTATCTGCTTGCACTGTGATACACTCAAATAGTCATGCTACCTGACTAGATACAACCGACAAACCTTTCAATGCAGGTACAGGAACTGCTATAATCAACCAAGCTACGGACAATTCTTTTCTTTTTTTAAAATGTACCAAAAACAAAGCAGTTGTGCTGAAACTTCAAAGAAAACCGATCACGTCTGAAGTACCAAACGTTCTGTATAAATACCAAACAAATGAAGAAAAAAATCAGTCTCAATCAATGTTCTACAATTTTCTTATGCTGAAGCCACAATAACAAACAGGCATTTGTTTGGTCCTTCAATGTTGGACTTCAATAACACATGCACCCTTCAAAGGAGGCAGACTACAATTAACAATAAAAACAAAGAACCTTTCATCAAAGGAAGTCAGAACCAATCTTAAATAAAAGCAATGGAATCAGATAGATTGTTGCATTTTCCAATGCAACTGTAACACATTTATTGTGCCATGAAAGCTTCCTTTTTTGGCAGGAATAGAAAGTTTATGATTACTACTGCTACCAATGGTGGCATAAAACCCAAATTAATTTCCAATCTTTTGTAATCATAGATATCTGGCCTTAAAATTAAATATAAGTGGGGCACCTTGCAAAGATAATTGTTAAATGTTTTAATTTGTTCACGTTTTAATTATCCCATGAACAGCCTCATCCGGTATGTAGCCTCAACAAGATGATAGCTTTCTCCAGCTGACCATAATCTAGGCCAATTTAAGTACATGTAGATGAAGGATGTAAACTACTATAGCCATGAGATACTGGTGATAATATTGTAGTGAACTGTTTAGTGGCATGTGTTTGCTGATATAGGGATATAGATCAAACAAGAACTTCCATTTTTTTAATACATGTATTACATGTATTTGTCTTTTCTAATGGGATATGACTGATATATGATTTTATAACGTGTGATCCATACTCAAATTCATGGATTTTTCACATACATGTACAGTATTTATGGATTGCAATATAGAAGTGTAAGTTGTCAATATAAGTGTATTTCAGACAAAATATGTCTCCATTTAATCAAAAGCACATACTTTTGCACTCGCTTTTATTACACCTCCCACCCCACCCCATCCCTGGACATTTTTTTGGTAGCTGCATCATTTTCTTCAGCTAACGGACCTGGTTTTGTTAACATGGTTTGGTGCATAACATGGTCAGTTTCTGTGGACCCCAGCCATTGTGCTATTGTGGGGTCACACTGTGTGTGTGTGTGTGTCTATATATATATATATATATATATATATATATATATATATATATATATATATATATATATAACCTTTATCCACAATATTTCACATCTATCATGCATCATTGTTTGATTCAAACAATGCATACCATTTATAATAATATTCAAGGACACATGAGCATTAACTTGTTGCAGTTGCTGGCAGGTTACATGCAGATGTCAATGGCAGGATATTATACATCTGTAAGGCTGATATAAATAATGCAAATAATTCATGTTGAGACGTATGATAGTATGTTAATTTGCTTGTCTTCTTGATAATAATATGTGATGATTTGTTGAGAGAGGTTTTCTGTGGATCGTACATGCCCACGCTGTGAATACAGTAAGAGCATGTAGCACTGGTCTGTATGTGTATCCCAATATTATTATATGCTCAACTCGTAGTTTTATGAAAACTATTGTTAGAAAATTAGTTAATTATGAGATGGGCCAACAGCCACATGTTATGTCATCATGTTCTGCTGTACTTTTTACAGTTACACCCTATTTTGAGTGTTGTATGCTTTTTTATATATCATACAACTCCAGTGTCTGTGGATTTGTAAAGTCATTGTTATGTGTAAAGTTTCATGGCAATCCTTGAAGTAGTTTAGAAGGAGTAGTGATAACATGCTTGTGATATTAGATGGATTTCTGAAAGCTGCATTTCCATTGGCTAATTCAAAAGTCACCAGAGCATGACCTCAAAGTGGTCACTATCAGACCTTCATGTAGGACAGTGGAGATCTGATTTTAGTCAGATTGGCCAGCATGATTACCTGGTGTTTTCATTAGACATTGCCAAAAAAGCTTCCTACCATGCATATTCTCATCTAACCTTGTTATAAAATGTTGAAAAAGGTGTCACTCTTTCAGTTAATTTTATATGTCTGTTGGCATTTATAATTATATATTTAATAGTTGTCACATGAAAATTTTTATGAACAGTATGTTTAGTTTGGTTTGGTTTGTTATTTTACAGTATAGCAACACAAATTGGTTATTTAGTGCAGAGGCAATTGGAGCAAAGTGCCTTGCACAAGGACACGTTATGGTAGCAGACCTGGGCCAATCCAAAGGTAATATTTTAACCCACATCCTTTCATTTGCTGGCACACTAAACACTGAGCCAAAGCAGCTCTTGTCTCCAGTAGTCTCATCTTACAACATGCAGGAGGGTGTATCAGACCTATTTTTGTAGTGTGTAACTACTGCTCTTGTCAACAGTAATATTTACAAAATCCTAACATTTCTGTTTGCTTTTGCTCCACCAATGAAAATACTATAGTTGTGCATTAAAACACAGTAAAACTTTCACTATCCAGAGATTGATTATTCGCTCTCACAAACTACTTCTATGTCCCCCAAAATGCATACTTGTTACAACGAACAAGTATCCAAATCAAATTTGCTGCTCTTTACACCAACATAGGGCAGAGTAAAAAAGTCTGAAACAAATGAAATGAAATATAATCTCATAACATTATAATTATAACAATATAATAAATAACTTTTTTAAAGTAAAAATAAATGAGATTATGAGAAGAAGAAAAAAGGGGGGAATGAGACAAAATGGGGGGGGGGCGCAAGATAAAGGAGGAAGTGTATTCTTACAACTGGCTGTCGTTAATCAAGTGCTGCAAAACCAATACATAATTTGTCATGCAGTGCAATCAAAGGCATCTGGTATTCCAAGCCTATGTAATTAACTGTCAATCAATGTTAAATGGTGACTTAACAGGTGTTACATCACCTTCAAGCACAGGTGTAAATAGAATCATATCAGCAGAGTATACCTTGATTCTAGTTCTTCGACACTTGTCTTCACATGACCATACCTTGAATTTACATACATACTTTGGTCATGAATTTATTATTTAATTAAAGTATCTTAAAAACACCTTTATTGTTTCTAATTTTTTTCTGCTCTTAAATATGTAACATGTTGAAAAAAGTTAATATTATAATGAGAAAATACATGGACAGTAATTTTTGTTTCATTAAAGTTTATGTTTTGATTTTAAATGTTAGCAGGCTTTGTTGCACCATCTAGCTTCTTAATTTTGATTCTGGCTTTTGGGCATATATATATATATATATATATATATATATATATATATGAGAACCAACCGTGGTTGCAATGGTGGTGTGGTATGATGAAGATGTAGGGATAGACACTGAGTAGTGTAACTAAGTAAATTCCACTACAATATTTGCTTAAATAGTGCATTTTGACATATAGATTATCTGGATAAGTAATTATCCAGAGAAACACTCTGATGCTGAACTAAATTGCCAATGCCAACACTACCATCAATTCTATGGCAGTTAAACTTAAATCTTGCATATGCTTTTGATGCAAAAGATACTATTGTGCATTTCCATATATTAAAAAGTTACTGTATATTAACAACTATTATGGTATACAAATTTTCACTAAATGCATTGCTAAAAAGCCACAAAATTTACAGAACAATGAACTGTGATCCATCTTTATAAAGACTATAAGGTCCCATTCCCTAGCCATGCATTGAAGCACAACTTGCAAGACCATACAAATTTATACACCCCCCCTTTGCAAAACAGTAACAATTAATCCCCCCCCGCCCCTGAAATAAATGAATTCACAGTAAACCTTATATCTTGAGTGGTTATGCAGCTCGTTAGGAATTCAAGAAACAAATGTGTATTTGAAGGGTGAAAAATAAAAGGCTTAAGTGGAATCTGATGCTTTGTCTGTTCCATTGCTTGACAAAAATTCCTAACATAGTTACTAATGAAAAAAATGCAGGTCACAATTACCCATTTTTTACCTGTGTGAATTTTGATATTTGAAAATGCAGTTAGCATTTCATGACTGGGAAAACAATGGAGCTTTTGAAATAAAAAAAAACATCCATCATATGCACTGGTGTGGGCTGGGGAAATTCATCTTGAAGGTCAGAAATGAGGTTTTGCCAAGGTACTGCCCACAAATTATTATCCTGAGGGTTGGATTTCCCTACCCTACAACAATTCATATAAAAGATTATATTTCTCTCATTTCTCATTAGGTCATTAAAGAAAAAAATACTATCACAAGTATTTTTTAAAGAAAAACTAATATCACATATTATAAGTGCAGATACAGCTTCGAAATACAGAATGAATTCCTATGCTTTTTACATCCTTAAAAAGTGCATCAAACTGCTTAGTTTACAACAAAAAATTGGTTGCACACAATGTTTTTTACATACAGGTTCACTAAATATTTCTTTTCAGTTATAAAACCAATAGAAAAATTGTAGATCACAACATCATAAGTATGTGTATCCCAACTGGCTTTCTCACATGGACAAACTGTAAAAAAATGTACTGGAATAAGAAAAAAACCATGTCTTATCTATGCTTCACAGGTCAGACAATAAAAGCCATCAAGCACAGATGGGATAATTATTATTTGCAAATGCATTGCTTGGGATGATCTCTTAAGTCACCCACCTATTGGGTATCATCAACTGCTTATTGTATATGCTTACAAGCTGACTCGAACTGCACAGACCCAGATCTGCCATCGTATAATGTGCCACAAGAACTGGGTCTATGCATTTTTTTTAGGACTAGTGGACTTGAAACTTGCAGAAGAAAAAAAAAGTGTCATAGTGACCTCCTTTTGGAAGAAAGTTTTACACACCATGACACTCAATTTCCATGATAGTGTGGCTGATAGTAACCAAGAAAATGTCCAAGAAGCAAACCAATCTACTGTTTGCTAATTTGATATTTTATCCAAGAAGACATATGCAGTAAATATAAATTATCTGGCGAACTATTATTTGTTTTGAACAGACTACAACCGTATCTGTGAAATTTTGATTTCTGATCAAGATGAAGATATAAACAGAATAACAGAAATCAAAACGCACACACAGTAACAGCCTTAGCAAACAATGTAGCACAATTTGGATAATTTTGGTGGGGCCCCCTGGATTTATGTGTGGGACCCCCTGTTAGCACAGCATTTGGAGAAAAAAATTTAAACAAGTTTTATATGATACCGAACTTAAAATTTTTTTCCATTACATGTACTTTTAAATTCCTTTCTCTCTCTATTTTAAAAAATTACTAACGCGCAGGGTCCCTGTGAGTGTGGGGCCCAATTGGGCCAAATCGGTTCAATCGGCCTAAGGCTGGCCCTGCAAACACAATCCAATGAACTACAATTATAATTACAATGTTATTATGAATTAACTATATTATTTTGTATAATGCAGTAACTGAATGTCAATGTGATAGAGGGGTAGAGAGAGCAAGATACAAAGATAGAAAGTTCTTACACCAGACTGTCCTTAAGTGAGTGCTGCTGTGACAATAATGTCATACATAAGCCCCAAGCTAATCAAGCTTTATTAAAGACTCATAGAGGACAGATTAAAGGCATTCTGTAGCCTTTGACTGATTGTCAGTCAATAAGTGGTGACTTAACAGGTAATACAAGCTAATCAATAACAGGCTTAAGGGTGAATAGAATTTATGTCAATCAAGTTTACCTTGATCAAGGCCCTATGACATTCTTAATGTTTCAACTCTGTATGCTCTAGGATATTTGACATGTCCGTAAAACATTGATATTTACTTATTTACTGACACATATACAGTAAAACATATAAGTATTGTACTCCAGAGACTTCCATTCAGTTCCACTTTATGAGCCAATTTTTTTTTTTACCCAGACCACTGATTATCCTAAATCTACTTCAGAGAGATGTGTCTAGATAATTGACACTTTTCATTGTTTCTCAAAAATGTACATCTCGCAAATCCACAGATGGACCTTAGTAACAATAACCTAAACTTGTTCATCCAAACTCAAGTTTATCTAAATATATTGTTTGTATAAAATCAAAAACAATAACTATACAAAAGGCAATCCTACTAAAATATAAATACAGAGAACAGTCAAATTATGTTTTATTGATAATGGTAATTGCGCCATACACAGTATAGCAATAAAACTTTTCATGAACAAATTTCGAAACATGCTATGTTCTCATTAAATGGCACATTCTGCATTACAACAACAAAACAAGTTTCCAAAACTTTACAAATGTGAACAATTTTATATGAAACCAAATTTTGCAGAAACGTATGTTTCCAAGGTTGAATCCTTGTATCTATAAAACATTACTGCAATGCTTAATATTAATGAATTTGGTTAAATATATTGAATTAATCCGAGCATAAATCACAACACTGAAATCTGAAGAAAAGATCGAGATATTTTCTTCTGCAACTTTTTAAATAATCATTCTGTAATTTTTTTGCGAAGTGAAGAAGTTTTTTACCACATTTCATTTGCATCACTGGTATTTACCACAAATTTGCAAGAAAATACATAAAAGTTTTTTTTTCTGATGATGAACCATATAAAAAAGTAACTAAATGGAAAAAATTACATATTGTTTCACACATACATTCAATATTATTTCCCTATAATGATGATGGTTTTTATGGGTTAGGAGGTGTACTGTGAAGCATTCCATGTGATTATTGGTTAATCACAATTACATTCAGTCAATTATTGCTTCTAATCATTCACTTCTTGTGCTTTCATTGTGGTTCCTACTTACATTCAATTATCAGGTCTAATTTTAATATGCATGTAGAACACAGACCTAATACCTAAAATAATTTTTTCAAAACCATAAAAAGTTGCATACTCATTTAGCATGCAAAATTTTATATCTGAGTAACATAAGACACGACAAAAGTGCATGCTGTCTAACTAGGAAAACCAGCCTGACCATGTAAGAATTGTTTCACATTAAGGTTTATCATTTTATTATATGTCCATAATTAAGATCATGTAGATGGTAAAAAAAATTTAAAAAAAAGGACATGAGTGCAATAAGACCATTAACATCATATTTTTAATTATGAGTATCGTACTGTATAGTTTTAAAATAATGTTAACATTCACCCTTATTTCAGGTTTAAAAAAGAACACCTTTTTGAAAAATTCATGTTGTATTTATTGATGTGTAATAAATTTCAGATCAGTATTATGTGACTGTTTACATCCAATTAAATTGTAGAAAACACACTCAAGTCATAAAAATTGGAATTATTTAACTTTAATATATGTAAACTAGGAAGTAGAAGGCACCATTCAAATAAGAGAAAAAAAACCAAAACACACATACACACACATATATATATATATTAATTTTCTTGCATTGCTACCTCTTATACCTGTTCAGCTCTCACTTCTCCCTGTTCTTTCCAAAAGAACAAGTCACTTATCCGTAAAATTTAACTCTAGCTTGACCTAAGAATTTGAAGTCAATTGAATTATCAAAATTTGCAAATTTACTTCCTGGTTCCATCAAATACATATTAGTAAGTATCATACTCGTCCACTTTTTCTTTAATTCTTTGTGGTAAGTGACCTAATAGTGTAAGACTGAATCCCCAACACCATATCTGGGCTGGGGCCACATCTTCTGTCCATGCTATTCTTCTTCCCCTCTCCCCTTGAGTTCTAATTGTACAAGGTGACCAGCTGCCACTCATAGATCCCTTGTACCACTTTATTTTTATTTTACTTTCAAGCAGCTCAACAACCTGTCCTGAGGCCATTCACCCGCATATTTTGTTAGGTCCAAAAGCACCATGTAATTCAACTGAATCAGCTGCATACACAATTTGCCCTTGCTTTGTTTCCCAATGAGAACCTGAAATTATATATATATATATATATATATATATATATATATATATATATATATATATATATATATATATATTACACCTTCCTAAAATCATATGAGAAACGGTTTGTAAGTAATTTTCAACTTAAACTATTTGATGTCCTACTACACTTCTATCTGCAAATTAGTTTACCAAATGAGTTCATTTATGTACTTTTCTACACACTTTATAATTTATATATGCATCAAAAATTTTAACACCATTAATACAACAAAAGTCAACCTTTGTTTTGTTTACAGTCACAGGTGTTTACATACACTTTCAATAAAAAATAAGTTTCACTGAAGTCAACATCAGTTGCCTAATAAAAATGTTAGTATATTTATATGATTGTCTTTTTGTGTAGATACTTTGGTTGTATTGTTGAATTGTCTTAGTTTTATGCCTGACCTGCTAAAATTAATTACATAGCCAAACTAAAAATTATATCCCATGTTTTAAAATCTTTATTACATTTAACAAACACACATGTACAAAAGAATGTATGCATAGTACAACTGGAATTGATGATATTATGTTTTTGACATCACAAGTGTCACATCATTTATCACTTTCATTGTCAAAAAACCTAGAAAACTGACAAAGCCAAGTCTGGGAGAAATGCAAAGTTTATGCCTTTATGTGATAAATTTAAACTCATACTCATAGCATACATTGCATTTATTAAAGTTGTTTTCATTATTAGGTATGCGATTTTGTTATATTTTTATTTCACCTGACTATAGGCCTTTTCAATAAGTTACTTACTTCCCTTAGATAGGGGTGCTGTCATCACTTAACTTCCGGGGGCTATGTTTATCGATTTTGATCACTCACTACAATGAGCAATTTAAATGATGAGGCTTTGGAAAGGTGTAAAATCCTGGAACTTAAATCTTACCCGAGACAGCATGGACAGAATGTTAGTGGGAGAAAAGAAGAATTAGTCAAGCGAGCGAAGGGGATTAAAGCATTGGGCCTACAAGATGTAAATTGTGTTTCGTTAGATGATCAGCAGGGACACAATTCAAGGACAACCGAGAAACTGGTCACTCCTCTTGGTGAGAAAATGCCATCGCCATCATCATTGAATAATTGGATGAAATATCTGTGTAACATTCCTAATTTTACAGAAAATGATTTTTAAAATTATTTAGTTCTGACAATGAAGGCAAGGTGACAGTTGAAGAGTGAAGTGTTTTTTCAAGACCGGCATGTCCACAATGTTGAATTTAACAATCTTTCGGAGGAATGTTCACATTGTTACGTGAGATGTCAAGTGATACCGTCCCTACCAAACAGTGCTAAGAAGGATTATACTGTATGGGTCAGTCTGTCCAAAGTTACTGGAAATGTGAATTCAGCAGATTGCAATTGTACTGCTGGGTAACTATTTCATTTTTATATATTTTGTCTTGTGACACTTGCTTTATTAAAAGCTAATGTCAAGTCCGGATGCCACACAAATCTTTTTGTTAAAGAAAAAAGGACATACATTTTTCTATCTTCTTAAGTTGGCTTAAAATATAAATCTGCATATCCTGTACTTTTTGGTTGAGTTATTTAAATATCCAAGTTCCAGGTTTAAAAAATACCCAAATATATTGTTTAAAAAAATTCTAAAATGTGTATCATACTTCATTAATTATAATTAAAAAATAAATTAGAATGCAGTAATAGAAAAAAATATATGGCTATGCATTTACAACATACCACCACCCTACCCTACCCCTAGTTAAATTTAATCACATATTACAATATATATTTAATTATACATATATAACAGTGAGGGACCTTGTACACCAGTTCTTTTTCTTGACTTTGTTTTTTTCAGTCTGGGTGAAGCCTGCAATCATATCTGCAATGTTATATGCACTGGTGGATATATCTGAAAAGAACAAAGATGGAACTAATGCTTTGACTTCTGCCAAATCAAAATGGAATAATCCCAGGAAACGACATCTTAGTCCTAAGAAATCAAAAGCTCTTTCCTTTTGCCACTCACTATATAATGTTGAGTAGCCATCATTAAAACCAACTGTTAATGTTGAAAGGTTTAGACAAAAGCTTTTAAAGCTAAAGTCCAAAGCTGGATGGTTAACCAATTTTGAGAAGATCAAGGATGAAGAAGATAGCATACCAGCACTCAACGACAACAGTGATTTCATGTTTTCTGATAAAACAGATTTATCTTCTAAAAGCACCACAATTCATTTCCATAATCACTTCAGAAACATATCCTATTCTAAAGACCAATGTGTCAAAATAGAACTTGGAACGAGAGGTCAGCATACTAACAATAGGTGGCTGGAATACCACAAAGGGAGAATTACAAGTTCAAAGTTTGGCCAAGTGGTAATGCGTAAAGAAACTACTCGACCAGACAATTAGTAAAAGTTATCATGGGCTATACATCATTTGATAACAAGTGTGTCAAATGGGGTAGGGATCATGAACCTGCAGCCCGGATAACTTACATAAATATCATGACACAATCTCATCCAGATCTTCATGTGACACCATGTGGGCTTTATGTTAACACACTTTTTCCTCATTTGGGTGCAAGTCCAGATGGAGTTGTTCATGATCCTTGTTGTCAAGATTCCTCAGGGGTACTGGAAATAAAGTGTCCAGCATCCGACAGATGGAAATTTAAATCTCCAAGTGAATGTGCTCAAGATTCAGATTTCTTTTGCACATTAGACCTCCATGGCAGTGCAATCTTAAAAAGGAAGCATGAATATTATTTTCATGTGCAAGGACAAATGGCCATTACGGGCAAGGATTGGTGTGATTTTGTGGTTTGGACTTTGAAGCAACCACCATCTATTCAACGCATTCCATTCAATTTAGAATTCTGGAATATTATGGTAGAAAAACTAAATTCTTTCTACTTGAAAGGAATTATTCCTGAAATGTACACAACACATGTGCTTAGAGGTGTTCCCCTCTACCAGTTGGTCAGTGATGACGAGAAAGAGAAATAAAGTGATTGTCAAATTAATGACATAAGGTGACATTTCGAGTAATTTATCGACTCAATGAGATTTGAATAAAAGGTTACACAAAAATATGGACTGAAGAGTTTAATGTTTTCTTTATTAAAAGTGCAGCTGACATGTTTACTAAATGAGTTTTAAATATGCATTGTTATACAGGCAGGTGTTTTTAACAGTCAAAATTATTGCCACAAAATTTTGAAAGTAATGTCATGCATATGGTCATAACAGACTGCTGTAATACATCTAAATTAAAGTATCATAATACAGTGTACTAATTTGCTTTACAAAGTGGTGGCTGTAAATTTATTAATTGTATACATATCTTCCATATCTTTGTTACTTGTTGTGACATATTTATAGCCATAACAGTTTTAAGAATATTAAAATTTTTTATCCTTTCCATCTGTCTCTCAACATGGAAACGAAGATTTGCAATTGTTCGTGTTTGTTGCACTTCTCTTTTGGAGAACTGTTTTTTCTTTGGTTTAAACAGAGGGATGATGAGACGGACACCTTTTGGGGTTGTGATGTCTGAAATAAGGAATCCTTTGTCTGCCATAATGGCATCTCCAGTTTCACACATGTCAACCAGGGCATTGTCTTTAGTGATTTGTTTGTCACTTGCACTCCCTGCCCACAAATCTGATACAAATGTTACAACCCCAGCTGGACTAATTCCAATTAGCCCATTCCATGTCATATGTGATTTGTAATCACTGTACATCAAAGATTTGTGCTGTAAGGAAATAGGCATTTCTGTGTGTAACTCTGTACAGTCAATTATCACCTTACAATCTGGATATTTTTCCTTGAAACAAAGTGGCATATGTTCATCAACAGCACATCTTGAAGGCCACTGGATTAGAAAATCTAACTGTATATACAAATAATCAATCCACTTACTAAAAATCATTCCACATGTCGACGTTCCAATGTTAAATCGATTTGCTAAATCTTCCAGTAACAAGCCTAGTCTCAATCGCCTCAAGACAAGAAAAAATTCATCTATCAGATGCAAGTGTCTTGAACGTCCCTTTCCACTTGTAGCACCATAATGAGCTGTCTGACTTGTAGCATCATCCTTAATTTCATCAAATAATGCCTTGAAAATAGCTGCATTTGGAACTCCAGTAAAAAATAGCATTTTTTCGGTCATCATTTTCAATATCCTCAAATGTTAAAATGGTGGAATTAACCTGTATCCCGCAATCTACAGTTGTCACTTTGTTAACAGGGGTGCCATATTCAGGTGACATTTCATTAAAATCACACTGTGTAGAAACATATATCTTCAGTAGGGTATTGGTTTGTGTTGATTGGTTGTTAATATGACTGGCGGCAATATCTTTTAAATTTATTGGTCCACAATAATCATGTAAATGTATAGAGGTGTCCAGAGGTGATTCAGTTTTTGCTATAAATGGTTCTGAAATATTATTTGAATCATCCTCGTCATCACTCTGTTGTTCAGCAATGTCACCTTGTTCCATATCTTCATTTAGAAAGTCACTATTGGCAAGTTCCAAGGTTTCACTCTCCAGATTCTGAAATTAAATAATTATACAAATATAAACATAATTTTTTTAACAGTTAATTAATATTTACATATACATGTGTAGCATGCACAATTAAAAGCTGGTGCTGGTGTAAGTTACAGCATTTCCTTTAAGTACTGGATGGGTAGACAGTCCATATGTATAGTATAACTGTGCACCTGTAGACATTACAGTGCCAATGGCAACAGCAGATTTAAAGACAATGCAACAGTTGATAAAGGTCCGTTCAACATCAAATTAAACTACAATGCAGTAGCAGACTACACACAAATGCACAATTTTTGTTATCTCTAAACATCTGTATGTAACACATCACAGAGAGGAGTAACACTTAATAAGTTAAATATGGAATATGACTTTGTTTAAAAGCATACACAATGCTATTGATTACAGCTGATTAAAAACCACAGAATGAGAATAAATCCTACCCCACATCTCATTTAAAATGGATGGAGCATAATAGTACTCAATGTAGCCACTTACCGACGTTTGAAACACCTTGTTCGGGAAAACTGAAGGCACTGGATGCTCTTTTGATTGCCCACTTCTATTCACAAAATGATCAGAACACATTTGGTTGTTACCTGTGTAAGTGAAATCTTTCCGTACTAGCTGTGACTGCTGAAGCCAAACTCTACGTAGTTTACATCTTGCAGGAAATCTATGCAATGATATTGTTTTCCCCATCTACTTCCTTCCCTCTGAAATTGCTTCAAATGCAACAATACTTGCGGGTTTTTGCCACAGGCATTCTTTGACAGCTGATGAATGGGTAGCCCACGGAAGTTAAAGCGGCAGATAACACATGCACAAAAGATGCACTGAAGAGTTCCTACTAGGGGGAGACAACAACCCTTATTGAAAAGACCTATATTGCTAAGTGGGCTTATGTAATTGCTTTATATATTGCATCATGTTTTGGCTGTTTTGCAACAACTGCAAGTTTTCATTCTGATTTTTAACTTTAAACATACGTTTATATAGGGGCCTCAAGTGGGTGAGTGGTCTAAAGTGTGCACCATTACGGATCACTGCCATCTCACCTCTGCATGGGTTCGAGTCTCGGGTTCAGCCAATGTGGGTACGTGAGAAAGCTTGCCAGTAGCTTCTTGTGGGTCGGTGGTTCTTTCCGGGGTTTTCCCAGGTTCTTCATCAACCATTAATACTGGCCACCATGTATAGCTTATCTTGTGCTGAAAAATGGTGTTAAACCCTACAACAACAACAGGTTTATATCATCAAATTTTTGTATCAATTTTATTAGAAATGAAAATAAAATTTCACATGCTTTAAAATGCTAAAATATACATATATACATACATGTCTCTAATAATTATCAATAAGATAACCAATGTGAAATAAAGTGTACCGCCTTCATTTTTTGTAATTAACAGAATATATTTAAAACAACAAATGTACTAAATTCACTGAAAATGATAAAAATATGGAATGCATAAACATTGATTGGGTGATATTGCTTTCCTATATATCTATTTCCTTTCACAACTTACAAAGACCATAATCTTCTATGAAATATATAACTTACCATTAACAGAAGTTGATCTTTTTAATATTTCTTATGGCCACTCAGCACCAACATAATCCAAGTCTACAAATAATTCATATGCTAATAAAAACAGTTGCTTATTTAATGTAGATTATTTTAATTTTATAGGTCTATTAAATATGTACTTCTTAGGGCTGTTCCAGTAAAACATATACTCCCCGGGGAGAAGGAACTTTCAAATGTTGAATTTGAAAGTTCCTTCCCCCGGGGAGTATATGTTTTACTGGGTTGGTTGACAACCCACAACAGAAGCAATTTAAAAAAAAATTAAGATCCACTGTCAGATATGTTTTAATCAAAAAACACTGCCCCCTACAGAAGCACATTTTTTTTTTACATAATTTCTGGCTATGGATTAGTGGGCGGCAGAAGCAATTTTAATATTGGGTTGGGGACAGAAGCGATTTAAATGACAGCCGACTGGAGGTAATCTACTGAATTCTTATAGATCATATAATCTACTGCATATTTTTATTTGTATTCATTTATTATAATCAATCTTTTGTCCTTTTGTTTGTTTGTCTGTCAGCCATGTATGTTTCTGATACTGTGAAATCACAAATTTTCTTGGAGGCTTATTATTTGTAGGGGTCATTGACCAGACCCTTAATACCTACTAATTTAATGCACATGAATATATATTTTATAATGGGGATTTCTATTCTAATACAGATATCATGAATTTGTATCCTTACTAAACTCTCTGTTTACTAAAGTGATCACTATGTTTTGCTATTTTTATTTGTTCTCAGGCATGCTGCTTTTGATTTGAATAATAGTTAAATTTTGTATTGTTTTAAATGTGTGGTCAGATGCTACGATTCCTTGTTATTATTTTTTTTAAAATAAATATTTTGATAAAACTTATAATACATGATTTGTCCAAAAAATATATTAATGCTTGTGGAAGTGATGTCGCATATTTTCTGCATACTTTTACATTATTTCATTTCTTTTAAGAACATATATTTCAGTTACCGACATCTTTATTTTTATGCCTTGTTGCAAAACTAATAGAAGTTTTAAAAAAAAGAAATATGGCAAGTTAAACATTTTTATATCATAAATTAGATTTTGAAAAATAGATGAAAGTCGTGGAATCATTTTTTCCCAAAGTACTGGTAAAATCAATGTCATTGCAGTTAACTGTATTGTCAACAGCATCATCATCACTGATGGCCTAGCAGTAACATTCTGCACTTTCAATCCAGTTTTCACAGGTTCTATGTCCCACTTCTAGTCTTTCATATGAGACTTATACCTATGGTCTGAGGGGCTTTCATGGCAGAGTGGTACAAGATACTTGTCATGTGATTACTTGCCTCCAATATGTACATGAGAATGTTGCCAGTTACTTGTGGAAGGTCAGTGGTTCTACATTAGTGGTGTTTGGTGTCTCTAAAGTACTTGGATTTTCTTCAGCAGTAAAACTGGCTGCCATATATAGATTCTGTTGATCTGAAAATGGTGCAAAGGCCATAATGATCTATTGAAACCTGCGGTCTTGTGTCTAAATGACTTCGGCTGTTAAGAGATAAACATCAAATCAACAGGGGCTCCATGTGCCCTAGTGTACTAAGGTGCTTGCTTTTACAGATCACTTGCACATCTCACAGAGTGAGTTTTTGTCACAGATCAACCAATTTGGGTTGATGTTCTTCCTCCCCTAATATATTAGCTGCCGTGTTGAAACATGGTAGTAAAACCCCCACAAAAAACAAACCCAACCAAACTAAATCAACCAACTAATCAACAGTCGCAACAGCAGCAAAGGTACTAGTCCATCATTTTTGCCACAGCTGTACGAGTTTATCAATTTTGACTCTAGTAATTTTCATAGACCTTTGAATATTGTCAATTATGCCTTTCTGACAGTTACCTAAAAGTTATTATCAGTTGGTACAAATGGATTTTTCATGGTGAGCATATGAGATGGAGAAGTCTTGAGCAATCCTGCATCACACAGTGCCAAAAAGTTTACATTTTAGCTCACTTCAAGTTTCTCCAACAAAGTCCATTGTTCCAACCAGAACTGTTATTACGTATTCAAGCTATATTCACCAATATGTGCATCTATAAATATTTTTAACAAAGGATGAGAATGCATCAATGTTTTTTAATTATGCATTTGAATTGAGCAACAACCAGAATCAACAAACCAAGAAATGAAATTATTCACATCTTTGAGGCAGAAGTACAGTGAATAATCATAATCTGCCAAAAGATTTTCAATCTTTAAATTTGCCATATTTTTTTCCAACCATACTGATTCAGTGGACATGATCACCAGAATGGACAGGAACAGATACAACCAGATCGGTTTGATACATCTTTTAAGTAGCTAAATTCATGTTGGTTTAGTAACTGTACACCCATTATTGTCTTCCCCCTTTGATGCAATTTCTTCCTGAACCCGAGAAAATAATGTTGCACATATCAAAAGAGAGGCACGCTTCTACTCATTATTATTATTGTTATTAAACTTCTCCATTGCAGCCTGTTCTTATGATCTTGTCCCCCCACATACTATTTGTCTTCTTTTTGATGTGTATCTAAATTTGTCACTTTCTTTTCCTGCTACTAGGCTAATTGTTTGTGAATATGTATATCAGTGTGAAATGCAATGGGGAGATGAAATCCAAGATAGAAAACCTCTACATTTTTGGATGTATTCTGCTTGGATTCCATGTTTCTGCACAAAACAAAACTCAAGAGTTCAGGACTCGCTGTACTAATTCAATTCCAATTGTAAACCTGTGCAAACACCATGATATTAAAATTCAATAACTTAAAATTTCTTAGTGCTCATGATCAAATTTTTATCAGTATAGACGCATCTATGACGACAGCTTTTAGAAAACCATAACAGCTGTACCATTTTCTGGATCTAAACAAGTTTGAAATGTGTGCTTTCAATACTACACCAAAGAGTCAGGTCAAGTTATCTCCCCTGCAGGGATGCTGCCAGGATTTCAGGATTTAATCTAAGTTTTGTGTGTGTATGATCTCTGATGAGGAGGTGGTGGTGGGAGGAAAAGCCATTGTTCCATATCTCCACAACACTTAAATATCTGTCACTCTTTTTTACTGTTCCACTCTGTTAAGGCTCTACTAATATCAAAAATACTCGAAAAGATGTCATCTCTAGTTGTATAGCAATTATTACTGTGACGTCATTGGGCATGGTCACATGGTTACGGTGGGGTCTTGGTCAGGATGGCAGAAAGATCACAGGCTTACTCCATATTTGACAGCTAATTACGATGTTGTCAAAAGAACTGAAACTTTTCTAACAATTCATTTGGACTTGGATTATATACTTGATTCACAGTCAATGAACAGGTTCTAAAATTAATGTGTTTATTTTGGAGCCATGTTCCTCCATCACATTCAAGATTTGAATATACCAAAGATGAAGATAGCACAGTTGCATCCTAAATTACTATCATGCTGACTTCAAATGTTATTGAATATGAGACTTTAATGCCAGAACTCATAGCTTGTGATTTTTGGGTTAAAAAATGAATTTCTTCTTAAACAACTGAATTTGGTGCAGATTACATTGTGTTTTAATGATACTGTGAGAATTCTTGATATGTAAAACTGCACAATAAATGAACAACATCAGATCAGGAAATTAATATCACTGGGAAAATACTGATTGGAATATGCAGAAATAATGATATTATTTAAATGGAATATGTGGTGACAATACGAGTGCTGGTTCTACAACTTTGCCAAATTCATTTTTTTCAACTAATCTATTGTTTCTAACAACACTCTGTAATATGGCAATAATTTCTGCACACATGAAGTTGACCCACTTAGTCCCTTGTAAATTAATAGTTTCAGATTTAACAACACAACTAAGCACATTTTACCTGTTGACAATAATACATGATCACAAATATTGAGATTCAAGAAAACATAAGTTACAGTTTTATTAAAAGTATTGGTACCAGTAAAACTAAAGATGGCAAAAAAGAACCAGGACAAACAGATTAGGAGTGTAGTAATGAATCCATATATCAGAATATCAGTCTTTTTTCATCAATTTCATCATTAGTTAATGACACTGCTTCAGAATGTTGTGTACTAGATAACAGTAATCCAATTTGTAATACAAATATCAAATGATGGCTTGGAACTAACTGCCCAAAGGTCTGCAGAAAATATCAACATGCTCAAAATATACATAGGAATAAAAAAACATAAACAGGACAAATTTTATCCATCTTGCTTTGAGTTTACACAGACCAGTCAGTCACTTATGTTTAATATCATTTAATTTTTGCACATAGAAAGCATGTACTCCATTTGGTAATACATCTGCATGATATGACATTGGTCTCATCATTCTTTTGTTGTCATAGTGGTTCTGCCAACAACAGATCTACACACACTTTATTATATTGTATGGGGATTCTCTGATAAATCCTATGAGCATTAATCTGTTGATTGTTTCTGAATTTAATATGATCCTCCTCCTCTGTGTATGAATATTATTCTGTGCTAAGAACTCCCTTTCATTGTCTGCTGTCTGAAAAGGCAAATGCATAACCAGCTTGAACATGTTACTGTTCTTTATGGTTGTGCAGTTTTCAAAATTTCACAGGTATTCTCTTGGATATCTCTGTTCCAAAAAGAAGTTTTCACATACATGAACTCTGCCAAAGTTTTACTTCCTTGAATCAGTGCTTTGCTGCCTCTTATGCCAGATTTTTTCTCTTCCATAATGCTGTATTAGGGCTTTAAGTCCAACATTCCTATAGTCTGCTTGTTCAGACATGGGTATCTTGAATGTGCTCTTTTTAATTTGTCAAATCTTTATTTATTCAGTTTATCTGAACTCTCAACTTAAATTAGCACAAAATCTCTCAGTGCTGAATGTCTGGAGAAAAGAAACTAAAATTGCACTGAACTTTTAAACTGCCTGTATTTAGGATTGGTACAGTTTCAAAATAACGCTGCAGAGTAGGTTAGGCCTAACAGGCATCCTGTCCATCCAACACGCACATTGGACTCGCACTCTATATCAATTTCGGGCTCAAAATCACACACTGATATTTCCAGTGACATTTTCCCAGTGTCCAACAGACTGATATACATGAAATTCATTGTCAACAGAGCTATCACCAGCCAGTATTTGCCAACTGATAACGTCGTCTGAAGACAAACCCTGCTGTGATTCAGCCATTTTGTTTTCCTGTGTAGCCCTTATTTGAAACACGCATTTGTAAAACTTCCATAATAAAAGTAAGGTTAAAAGTACCATAAATACATGTTTCAGGGCCAATGAACCAATCAAATTTAGTTTAACAGCCATTCATATCGAAATGAAGTATCAAGCTATTTTAACGTATGCGCATCAAACTCAGCGAGACCACTACTGGGTAACGCAGATTACGTCACGACAAGCACTTTAAAGTTAAAAGTTGAATAAAAATTGCACACTGCGCAAAGCACGTTTTATAACCGCGACGTTGATGTAATTTGCGGTATCACTGCTTTAAAAGTATGCAAATTCGTACAAATTTTGGTGCACTCGCCTGTACTGGCATCATTTATGACCCAATGTTTTACTCAAGTGAGTTAGACCACTAGACTGGGGGGGGGGGGTAGATGCGATTTTCAATATATATATATTTTTTTCTGACAACCCCACCAGCGATTTCTCATTTTGTTAACACAACCCACAACAGAAGTGATTTTCCTAACCAACCTTCCACTGTCAGAATCAAAATAGTTCAAAACACAACCACCTACAGAAGTTTTTTTGAAGTACCGTCCTGGGGGGAGGGGTTGTTATGTTTTACTGGAACAGCCCTTAGGAAATTTCTTTGAATATTTTATTTCAGTTTCCTTCTTAATCATTCATATTTCATGTTACTGTGGTTACTTCATTACTTTATAATAAAAGGTCTTGAAATCTTTATATAAATATTAAGGATATTGATTGCTTATGTCATATTATTATTCTAATTTATTACATTATCATTCAAAAGTGTTAAATTTAATTTTTTAATTGTAATTATTACAGATTCACTATTATAAAAACCTGGAGTACTGCTTGAAAATTATATAAAAAAAATTTGAACAAGTCACCAACTGAGTTGTCACACATGGGCCATACTTAATGAGCATTAGCAGTAAAATGCATTAAGGTCATTGATTGATGATGCTACACTACTCCCAAGTGACCTCCTGTCTCAATTAATCACCCTTTTACAATATGCTTGAGGGTGCATCAGACATTTCATACATCCTCTAACATGGAGGGGGTTAAAGCATTACTGAACCCATGACCATATCTTCCTTTGAAAATGGATGCCTTACACTGAGATGACTTAAAGTAAGTGATTAATGTATCAATAAAAGAACAAAAAGTTATTACCGTTGTCAAAATCCCTAAAAAAAAATTGATCCACCAGGTTTTGTCATCATCATTGTTGAAAAACTGAAAACTGTAACAAATATCAGCTTCCAGTATTTCAACATCAATATCTTCAAAATTTCTAGATTCAGGAGGCTTGGTGTACACAGTGGATTACTTTTTAGAATATATCCATCACTCTCATGCCATGACTGAAAACGAAAATTTATTCACAATGGGTATGATATTATTAAAGTAAACAAATTGTAAAATTTTATTTATTCTGTAATTTTTATTCCTAAAGAAAGCATCATTTATGACAGGTTTAAAATATATTAACTAGATGTAAAGACAAGTAATTGCTATGATTATTATTAAAAAAAAATAACTTACACCAAAAACAGCTTCATACTAATCTAAGAAGCTCATGATCAGTGATCGTGAGCAAACATAAGCAATGATAAAAAGATGCAAGTTTTCATTATTTTATGAATTTAATTATATCTTACATATGTTTATATAATACATTTTTTATTAACTAACTACAAATATTTTCTTTTCAAGATAACAAATGTCCCAAGAAATTTTATATTAATTCTGGTACACATTCCATCATAATAATTACAATGGTACCCTAACTAGAATACAATAAGTGTGCTTCTTTGAAAATGTTGGTGGATGTATCCAGATTAATTGACTTTAAACTTGCCTATGGCTCATGAAGGAATGTGTGTGTGTGTGTGTGTGTGTGTGTGTGTGTGTGTGTACAGATGTAACATCAACACTTATTGATCTGGATGTCTAGGTTATCCTTGCTCACCCACCTTCTGTAAAAAAATTTAAAGTTCACTGCTAAAGCTACCAAACACCTGAATAAATTATGCTTCTCTTTTGGCAAATTCTCCTCAATACAACTTATATGAAACTAATGTCCTTGTGTACTTCATGTATTTTATAAGGGTGTCTTGTATATCTTTATGGTAAATAAATTACATATTTCTTAAAACTTATAACCATATCTGTAGACCATTTCTTCCAGTACATCTCAGCTCTCAAGCCTCTCCAAGCACATTCTTAAAAACGTGGCTTGGACTGACCCTTTAAGGGCTCAATGTACTCATGCATCCATTCAGTAACATTGGAAACCCTGGATGTCTTAATGCCTGTTGGTGTCAGATGATAGCACGGCTCAAAAGCTGTCATTAAATTCTCAATTGTCAATGCTGCATGTTTTGACAGCCAAATGGATAAGCTGAAAAGTTATAAAAAAATTTGTCTACATAATTTCTTCATACTGCAGTTGGAATGAACATCAGAATTAATGAAGAGTCACATACTGAAATAGATGATGAAAAATATAATTCCAATTAGGCACATTATTTACTTTACCTACAACAGTGTGAAAAAAGATGATGTGTGGCAGTGGGGTGGGTGGTGGTTGGGTGCGCTTATAGTAGTTTAGTTAAAGGTTATGTTCTAAAGATTGAAAGATGAACCCTGGTAATAACTCCTTTATTCCACTAATCTCGTTTACCTGATCATCAAATTATCAACTAACCGAGAAAAGACTTGGTCCATATCTTCATGAGTGTGCACAACCATCAGAAATGAAACCTTCACCTTCCTAAAAATCCTTTTTATTTCAACTATCAATGACAGAAATGCTAGAATGTACCTGAAATGAAAGCAAAATTATAATTTTACAAATGTGTATTTCTTTACATCAAAGGTGCAACTGTTTTCACATACCATTGCTAATAAAAATTTAGCAGGTATACTGAAGCATATATATATATATATATATATATATATATATATATATATATATATATATATATATATATATATATATATATATATAATATATAAATAAAACTATATATATATT
>JAECUM010010933.1:0-51900 GCA_016617855.1 Megalonaias nervosa | reverse complement strand
TTCGCCGAATCCGAGACTCGAACCCACGCAGATAGAGGTGAGATGGCAGTGATCCGTAACGGAGAGCGCTTTAGACCACTCGGCCACTCGGGGCCCCATTTTTTAGATAGACATCGCATGCCGAAATTTTGCTCGAGCTTGTGTCTCCTCGGAGGAAATTTCATAAGGCAAGCCAGAGATATGCAATTCTATATATTTTGCCTCTATTTTTCTCTCAATTGCTGGGGCGTTTCTAATCAGGACCTGTTTCCTATTGATTTCTAGGGTCCTTGAAGTCAACAAAGAGACATTCTCTTTAGGATATAATACAAATTTCCCTTACCCACAATATTGTAGGACCTCAATCTCCTCTATATTGATCCCCTGTCTTGTCATGGCTATAAGAATCTCATCCTCATTTATTTAAATTTGCTTACAATCTAACAACTGGCATCCTTTTGGGTAATGTGCTATACGCACTTTTTCATTTCCTAGTTCTCGAACTTCAGTCCGAAAGTATGATTCTAGTTTAGATAGTATTGAGATTATCCTCTTTTGTCAGGTTGCCGAGCAGGTACAAATGTCCAATATTATAAAGATTCAAGCTTAGCAAAGCAAGCAATACCCAATATGCATAGAAATCAAAGCGTATTGCAAAGCAAAAGCTAAAGTGGTTTAGCGGAAGATCTCAGTATAATTTGCAGTTTCTCCCAACATAAGAGCACCTATTCACAACCCAATGAAATAAACAAAAAGGCTCAAAACTTCAGATGTCTTGAGATCTGAGTATTACAAACAAAAGGCAGTTTAAGTTGCAAAAAGAAACAGACAAGGCAAGGGCCAAAGGGTGAATCTAATAATAGAACAACACAATGTCGTTCAAAATTAAAATCTGAACAAAACCGAAATTATATGAAATAAATTATTAAAGTGAAGAGGTCATTCGAATCTCAAGGCACTTTGCGTCCAGAGGTGTGTGTGTGTGTGTGATTTGGATTTTTAATGTAGCTTTAACAATTTTTCAGCCATATCGCTACGATGTCTGCAGTGTAGCAGTTTATAGTGATGTCAAGCAATAGGGCATCATGCCGCAGACATATAGCATGATGTCCCACCCAGTCACATTATCCTGACACCAGTCCGACCAGTCCTAACACTAACTTCTTAATGCTGAGCGCCTAGCGAGGCAGCTGTTAGTACCATTTTTATAAGTCTTTGGTATGGCTCAGCCGGGGTTCGAACCCACGACCTCCAGCATCCAAGGCGGACGCTCTAACCACTAGACCACCGGAGCAATCGTATCCCGAGGTAAAAACCAAGACAGAAAAATATGGAAAACACAAGTAAGTCAAAAGAGTCCTTCACAATTTAAGTCCAAAGACACTTGTGTCTCAGTACTAAGCAACAGAAACCAAAAGTAAATGAAATAAACTAATAAAGTATCAAGATCATTAAAATAATTCAGGTCTCAGAGCACAGTGTATCTCAAGAAAATGTAAGCAGGTTAAATGAGACTAAACTGAACTATACTCCCTGTTGTGACACGTATGATGAGTAGAACAAAAGGCAAGCAAAACAAAATGACAAGAAAGACAAATGAAAATGAACAAATAAAATAAAAAGAAAAGATACGGAAAAGAAAAAGAAAACTGAAAAATGTTTGCAGGTGTAATGTAGGAAAAAGTAAATCTGTGTAAAGAATCTGCATTTACAACTTGGTAGTCTTGGTAACTAACTTCTTGACAACTTCACTCCCACTCCCTTGCTCTGGCGGCATTTTACTGTACTGTACTGAGAAAAAAAACCAGCCTAAAATTAAAAATTTTAAACTTTCTTCAATGGTAAATCCCATTGACCCCCAAATGACACATATAACTACTACTGTCTATTTACTTCTTTTTCTCTGTAAGTATGTATATTTCTGGTAGCATCAAAAACTGAACTTGTGTTTTAAAGGGAAGGGGGTGGGAGTGTTTTCCACTTGCCACTTCTAATCCTACAATATAAGATTAAACGATCATGGTTGGGTATTTATCGATGTATACAGTTTACCTAATCACACACAAAGTAAGTAAAGTCCGAAGGACTTTATGTTATTTTTGTGAGTGATTAGGTAAAATTTACTCATCGATAAATACCCAACCATGATCATTTAATACTTATCATTTCAATTTACTTCCTTTCTGTCATCATATTAGCAGATTTCATCAACAAAACATTCACTTTTAGGTAGCTCGAAGTCTTCTTTAATTAAAATCTTCACTGCAACTGAATACATAACTCGATCATCGCTAGCCAAGAGTCGTCGATTCTTTATATAGTAATATAGGGTAGAGTGTCAGAACGGGTCATGTCAGTCATATAAAGGAGCTTGTTATTATCATTATTTTAATATATTTAAAAAAATGTTGATGGTGCTTAAACCAGGCTACTCCTTTTTACTAACATTGCGATGAGTATGGCACGTGTCGTTAGATCATTCGCTGTTCTTGCTTTCTACGCATTTAAATATTTCAAAAGAAAAATCGTGTCACTTTTAGTGAGATCCCTTGCTCGATATATGACCCTGACCGTGAATAACAGCCCGTGAAACACCGCTGAAGCAAAATGCAATAATTTCTAAAGATTGGCTTGTAAAGCCTGTCATATGCTTTCTTTGCAAAAGGGGTTATTGTTGGAATGCAGGTATGACTTCAATTACATTGTTTTAATGGGCGATTTTAATCAGGGGGTTGCACATTTTGGTATAAATCACAAAGGTGAGTGGAGCTTGTTATTATTATGGGATAAGATAAAGCTTCACATAAATTTGTCTGGTAACAGAGAACCAAAAGTAGTCCGCAGAATTTACCAGTGTAATAAAAATTCTTGATCAGTATCACGTGACCGTTTATATCCACTCAGATTGCAGAAACTTCGATCCATTCATAACAATTAGAATGATTCTAAATTGAAATTCCCTTTCTTCCTTTTCTCTTTCCCTCTTCATCTTTATTTCCCGCTATTCTTTTTCTCTCTGCATCTGTATTTCCCTCTCTTTCTTTTCTCACTGCATTTGCATTATCTCTCTCTCTCTCTCTCTCTCTCTCTCTCTCTCTCTCTCTCTCTCTCTGAAACTGCAATTCTTTTTCTTATTTATGTAGCTGCATTTGTCACTCTTCATTCTCTTTATGAAGCTGATGCTTTATTAACTCTATTTCCATCGTGTGCTTTAATTTAAATTCTATTTACTTTTATGTCAGATCCAGATACAGACTTAATAATCAAACCCAAAGCGCCTTATCTAAAAACAATTCATTCCACCAAATATTGGACCAAAATATTCTCTTTTTAAACCTTTGCCAAAGAAATTTTCATCTCAGAAAGATCAAATTGTCTGGCAAGCTGAAGCAATGCATTCTTTCTCAAGGACTCTAACCCTTCCTGGGTAAGATTTAAAATAAAGTTCTCCACATTAGATGACACTGTGAACGTTTGTTTGTTTCACTATAGATTGCTCAAATATGTGAACTTCCGAAACAAAGTGAATTAAATTTTTTAAAAAAACATAAGTTTTCTGAAATATGTTAGAGAAATTTGCATCTTAGGACGAGCCCCCACTGTTTCTGTTACGACTCCATGTCTTAAACTAAGTAACCGAATAGAGCGAAAACCAACAAATTTTGTAAAATTCGCCAGTAATTTATTTCCATAGAATACAAAGTGAAAATTTAAAACGAACTTAGAGCATTGTGAATTAAATCCCAAATAGTCCAAAAGGTTCGATTACAAGCCCAAATGTATGAAGTTCCTATTGAATTACAGTGGTAGTCCAAATAAATTTCAACATTCAATGTGTTGATGTACCTGTACTTTATAATGTGCTAATATGCCAGTGGCCTGGATCGAGATGATGCGCTAACGTCCTTTTGCTATATCACAATAATATGAACCAACAATGTCCTTGTCTGAATTCACTATAATTCCAAATTAATGCTCCCGTCAAAGAATATTATTAATGAGCACTTTGTATTTCCAGTGAATAATAATAAGAAAGAATAAAATAAATCCCAAATGAAAAACTGAACACAACAATAAGACTGATTCTGCTTCAATATGTTAAGACAAGAATGAGTGAATAAACAAGATTATATACCCTCTACCTTACCTAGGTCGCAATTACCATATTCTGAAAATATTGTCACTCAATGGACTTTTTCCATTCAAAAAGATTTTAAGGTCAGAATCAAGACTGTATCTTTTAACTCAAATTCAGGCAAATGTGTTTACATTAATAATGATCCGAGTATTTAATCCACACTCATAAAGAATTATTATCTATGTATTATGTTGTTTACAAATATATGTCTCTAGTCAAATACACCATGAACTTGAATTTGGACAAGGTTAAGTACAAAATACAGATATACATATCATACAGTCATTAAGTAAAGCCAACAAATAATACAACATAAATATTAAATATACATAACACAATGTACTCGTCCACGTAGAGATTCTAGTGTAGGGAATTTGTGATAGGTTAGGAAATGGGCAGTGATCGTTTTGAATTTTAAACATTTGAAACGACTCAAGTTACTACACCAATGCACAGATCGAGGGAAAAAAAAGAAAACCAGAGATGTCATTTGTTGGAATGAATTAGGAAAATACCATACATTAGAAGGCAGAAACACGATCTCATCGTAACTTCTAACTTCTATGCTTTATCAGCAACACTGAGCAATCAAAAGCACCAGATATGTTAAGTCATAATTGCATACAGTAACTATTCGAAGACTTCTTTGAAATGGTAAATGGGCTCCCCTCCACCTTTAAATGTAACCATTTTATCTATCTTTGCAATATTTCGTTATCTTCTACTTCTTGATATCTGCTGTTCCTGCTTCTCCTCCAAATACCGCTAAAAACAAAGGTTAATGAAGACAAGTTCCTGACACTTTAAATATCTGTTGGCTACGAAATGGAACGAGCTGTTATTTTTCAATAATTTTTTTCTACTTTCCGTTCTCTCTCTCTCTCTCTCTCTCTCTCTCTCTCTCTCTCTCTCTCTCTCTCTCTCTCTCTCTCTCTCTCTCTCTCTCTCTCTCTCTCATATTTTCGATCGACCGACGCTTGCTTTAATGATGTGCTTGGACCCAGTTTTCATCGGTTAGATTACATGCCTGAAACATACTTGGAAACAATGAGCAGAAAAGCGGACTGGGAAATCTATAACACTTACTTGTTCGACACATGTAATCGGTAGATCCCTACTTTTTGCTTCTTTCTTTAGTTAGAAATTAAAAGAAAGGATACATAAAACTCTTTTTCCGTTGTGAACCACAATTTATGAACATATACGGCATTATTACTCTCATTGAAAGTGCAATCAATTCACATTATCATTGGCTGGTCGGTTCGTTGTAGATAGAAATCATAGATAAAAGCAAATTTAGTCTTAGTGAAGGGAGGTAATGCAGCCAATATTTTTGACATTGTCCAAAATATCGGCTGCATTACCTCCCTTCACTTAGGCTCGCTTTTTGTTTTCTGTGACTTCAGTCCATAACAAACCGATTAAGATTTACCCTGTATTACGTTCTGCTGCAAATCGCGCAAATTCAGTTGGAGTAAATTTCACTGGAGAAACAGACTTTTAATCTACGCATCATACAAAAGACATAAAAATGAACAGTTTGAAGATTTTGCTCATATTTGACTTGTAATAAATGCAACGTGTTCTGAATGATTTATCGTATGCATAAGTGCCTTTTACCACAATTTTTACAATAGTTCTTATTACAGGAGGCTTCCATTTAAACACAATTATTGCAACAGCTGTTATTAAAGGAGACTTCCATTCTACCACAATTATTACAATTTCTGTTATTACAGGAGACTTCAGTTTATTACTCAACACTGTCCATAATGAAACACGCAAATGACAATGCTATTCAAGATTTTAGCAATGAGAGGTTAGGAATCCTGAATGTTTCAACGTTTTCATATCATTTTACTATTTCATCATTACAAGGTACTGTTATATTTTTCACCTTCTTTTAGATATAAGGAAGATGAACAAGGCGAAAATGAAAGCGAAAAGAATTGAGCAAGGAACCTCAAAAGGTTTTTCACAAAAGCTAAATGATCCACTTCAAATTGAATTTGGCAGACAACTTGGAAAACTCTTTCAGGGAATTCCAACAAGCCAACGCAAAACGTTTAGAGTAAGAACAAGAAGATTCTAATGTCTAATTAGATTATGTAACCACCATACGCGAAATATATAATGTACAAGTTCGAACAAAACCAAAAGGAAACAATAAATATATTATTTGATAGTTGGTGTAGATGTTTAAAGTATCTTGTGTTTTTGGTCAATAAGTAAAATTGTTTTTGTTTTTAAAGTAGACATAATGAAAAAAAAAACAACAAAAAAACCTTGTTCAAAGCAACGTTAGACCGCCTGAGAAATCAAAACCACTAATGAAAAACAAGACATAATTTGGCTGCGTGTAACGAGGCAGAGGCCTTTACACATTTGCAGAATGGGGGGGGGGGGGTCTTTCTTGTTTTGAGCGGACGGGTGTGCCATAAACGTTTCAGAAAAAAACTACCACCTATAGCTTCTACTATTTCTGTTATCACAGATATATCCAAGACAGCATTAAATACTATCGTGATATCATGATAAAGGACTCACACGTCGATATTTAATGTCTAGATATGCACCTGTAACGATTTAAAAGCTGCAAACAATAGACAATTCTTAAATCTGAATAGACTGTACTGAGGCAAATGCGAGAACAATGATGTCAGGATATACAAGACGTACAGCAAATTTCCTGTATTATTCCTTGGTACTATCTGTCTAAGTAAGAAAGATATTTGTGCATCCTTTTTTTTTTTTTTTTTTTTTTTTTTTTGAGATGTCATGTGGTATTTACTACAATATACAACGTCTACATTTGTTTCTACAACTTGAATTTTGGTGGCGAAGATTTTCCACAAAACGAACAATATATCTCAAAAGCTCGATCATGTTCCCTGCCAATTATTTGGAATAGTTATTTCTTTCACTTTTTATACGCTTATGCCTCGTTTCCTCTGTAGAGCACTTTAAGCTGTCTCTCAGGTGAGTGTCTCACACAACGTCAGTTCTGCGGAGATGATGCATGCGTAATTGCGATGAAGGGATGAAAGCCCGGGATGCATAATTATAAAATATCTTTGCTTGACTCGATTCTAACATGTCGATGATGATAGCCCCATCACGCACCATAATTTAAACTGTTGGAATTACATCGTGCTTATCATGCAAACAGAGAAAACATTTTGAACCATCCGACTTTGCACCACGACGCAATTTTCCTTCTTGGCTGAGCGACTGAGGGAAAGATTGATTCTTTTCGGAAAATAATCATTCAAATTTATATCCCTTGACTAGTTTCCAAGGGTTCAAGATGAAAATACGGAATAGTTATTTTCAAAGTTGCGAACTTTGCAGAAATCGTAGATATCGCTTAAACCGATAGAATACGAAAACGTTGCAGCTTCATTTCACTAAGTCATACATTGTGATTGATCTTTAAATGAGGCAATGAGTTAAGCATTCACAAAATCTCAAAAGGATCCTTTTGCAAATGTTGTTACAAATAAGAGATTTGATATTGCTCTGGATTCCGAAGAAACCATGTTCTAACGTCTTCAAGAAATGGATTTCCAATTTCTCTTATTGACATCAGCAAGTGCTTAACGTTTTTTTTTTTTTTTAATCTCATGGTGATGTGCCGTGTGTTTATTTGTCATTCTTCTGTAATGACATCTCGAACTCATAAAAAAGTCGCGTCATTTCAGGTCCAGCAAAAATCGAATGACGAAGGGTTTTCAGTAAGACCGACGGTTTTCCAATCTGTTTAGACCAGAGCATTATACTCTTGATAGGTGTGGTGCAGATGTTTTGTGGACCACAACATTTTCGCAAGGAAATTGCTTATCTGTTTCGGGATTCGTTCGGTGTAGATTGTGCATGTCTCTGTAGGACAGCCAACTTGCATGCTCTGCCCTTAAAACAACATGAGATCAACTTTGTTTAAGCATCTACATTTAAATATTTTTCAGGGTAGATTGATAAAATAAGAGCACAAAAATTTCTTCCTGCTTTGTTAGGAACCAGAAATGGAATTTAGGACACATCTTTGACTCTTTAATGCACCAATCATAAAGACTGAGATATTTTTGTCCACTGTAACTTCAAGATAAAGATTTACGCATGCTGACGAAACGCATATAAACTGCACTGTTACTTGATCTCCTAGCACAGGGGATGTGAGATTCCGTAAGGAACGAATTGGCAGCTACAAAGCAAGCTATATCATGTAGAACGATTGCATTGAACCAACCGTTTTCTACACGCCAGTGCCATAATTTCTCAGTCCACACAGTTTTCACCGTACTGTTCAAGCCAGTGACACTGGATTTATTTCGCCAGCTCTCGCTGACGTTGATACATTGATACTACAAGTATTTGTTTGGGGCTGATGAATTCTGCACAACTCTTCGCAATGTATAGATCGTGTCTTATCATCGCAATCAATTTTGTCACTTTATTACAAATATGCAATAATACGGATTTTTCAGAAATTAAAATTTGATTCAAAGTTCTTCATGCATGGCATAATGCTAGGATATACATGCACTTTATTCTATGGTTTGCTATGTAAGCGTCTTTCACACAAAGATATACTTTTGGGGTGGGTGGGTGGTAGAAAAGAAAACCATTGATAGCTACAGGGATTGCTGGCTCGTCATTCTACGTGAAAGCTGGGGGGGAGACGTTTTTATAAACCTTGTGTACAGAAGAGGCCTATTTTGATTTCAGTGGGAAATTTCAAATATTAGACTTCCTTACGAGTAGTCCATTGGTCGCCATTACTGAGATGCTGAACGATGTTATATCTGTACCATGACAAGTGCCATACGCACTTCTAGAGTTACCAGAAGTCAACTACTGCAACACTCGTACACTAATTTTGGTGGATATTAAACACCATATTTTACATAACTGCAGCAAATAATATTGGCAATGGCTAAGTCGATGGATATGGGCATGGTATGTTGGTAGTCGGTAGATATGGGCATGACTAACTCCTATGATAGTGACGGCCTCGTTTGGAACAAATTTTCAACCACATTCCGTTTGCTTGTGTGTGCATGGGGACGCCTGTGTTTTATTACGACCACTTTTCCTCATCATTCAGCACCCATTATAGCTGGTGGCTATGGTAACAACGTCTGAGGAAGTGTCTGAGATTTAATATTTGTTCCATATATGATAAAACTCACGAAAGCAAGAAGTGTACTAGGAAATGCAGCTGATTGGAAACCAGTTTTCAAGACCCGTTGCATGAGAACTGCATATTCAACATGTCTTTCCTTAAGCTGCTGCCTTTCTAAACAAACGCAACGCTTGCTTATAAATGTGCTTTTCATGCGGCTTTCTAAGTGCGGTTCAGTAGCTTGACATTGTCTGTGCTTGCAACACTGGTGTTCGAGACAACATCCTTTATTTTAGATGTGTGCTATGGAGACAGTCATTTGTCTTTGCTCCCATTTGACGTAGAACGTCAGAATCAAGTCTGGATAGCTCAGACATTTTGAACATTGGGGCAAGATCAGATTCTGACTTCACTTCTTGGATGCATGATGTGACCTGCACAATACCAATCCATTTGAAATTCTTTTGGAATATATATCTTCACTGACACTGCTATTTACATCCATAGACCTTTTGTAAACTTTGGCCAGTAAATTTTACAAAGCATTTTGCGTAGAGTGCAACCGTACACGGAGGTTTGCTGAGAGAAGTATCTTAAGGTTTATGGCCCACTGCATTACATGTCCATCAGTTTAGGAAGATGTCGCTTATTGCACATTTCATCAAGGAAAACGCACTTTGATTCCATCATTTGAACACTGAAATCAAGCCTGAACGAATATTTGTCACTGCACACGTTACATGCATTTTTAATTTATTGGTTTCCCTTTTTCTGCACGTTTCAGATCATTACTGCGTAGAGTGAAATTTTAAATTCCAAGATTTATGTCACCTTGCGCGTTGGGTCTCTGAAGTATTTATTATTCCACCACCATCATCTAGCTTACTTAGATCAACAAGTATAAGCATGCCAGCGAGTTATTTGAGGCGCACTCTATTACTAACAAAAATGGAGGTATACAACTAGCACATTGAATATCAGAATAAAGAACAATAATGGATGGGTTTTACAGCATATCTGTAACGTGTTTTTCATGTAAAGAAAACAGGGTTATTGTTTGCAGAGGACAGCTTTAATCTAATGATAAACAACATGAGTTGGCCTTCATTAATTTATCCTTCAATAAATAGTAAAACGATGACAAAAATTACGATAAGCATTGAGGACTTAAAAAGTCAAGATGCAAAGTAAAGGCAAAATACCCCAATAGATAAGGCAACGAGAGGTCTCGTGTTAGTTCCACGATAAAATTGACAATAACAAAAACATCACAAACGAACGTATCTGCTAGCCACTTTGCACAAAGACGTGTTGATACTCAAATATGAAAAACGTTGGAAGATAATCATTTCAAAGGTATCAAAACACGGAGATAGATTGATAATAAATTATCAGCTATTAAGCAGAATCGTAGTGAAAGAATAAAAAAAAATTCTTAGATCTACAATCATTTTGACAAGAACCAAACAATACATAAGATGCTCTAATTTTGCTAACAGCCACACAAACGTTATCTGCTCTTTGACGAGTACTAAAACAGCACGGGAAAAAGTATGTGATATACAAAAAAATTAATCATAATGATAGCCAATTCAGTAAAGCATAATCAGTGAGATGAATACGTTGGAGGCTGACTAGACGAATACAAAAATTAAAACGGATATAATACTTTACAACCACAACTGATGCAGTTACAAGATCTGAATAACGAAACCACCAAGAGATAATATAGTTATATCTGACTTGAACAAGAAAAGACTTTAACTCTCTATGAGTTGCAGACTAAAAATAATTAACAGAGACAGCCACAAAGACAACCGAAACAAAATCTTTGAAAAAAAGCGTCATGAAAGATATAATTTTCAGATTTGAGCGATGAGACCAAAACGATAGCAGATGATAATTTTCAGATTTGAACGATGAGACCAAAACGATTGCAGATGACAATTTTGCAAACGGTTTCATCCAGACGTTCAACAATCAAAAACAAAAAATGATATTGTTTGGGAAATAATAACGTTGATGTGCACCTAGGTACTTGTTGATTGAGATAGCCCTCTTAATCATTTAGTCAGTTTTAGTTGGACCTGTCCCACACAGTGAGGATTTAAGCAATGGAATGCAGTAATGACTTTGGTGTAACCAATCTGCGGAATTCAGAAATATTGAATAATCTGGATCAGAAACTTTCACATATGCAACTATAAGATACGAGTGAACTAAAACAGCGATTGTTTGAATATGAGCACTTATTTCCAGATGTTCAAATACTATCAATTAAAATCTATCATAACGTTTAAACTGTAGATTCAACACCTGTTAAATCCTTTCAACAGGAATGTTTGAAAAAAGACATTAAATATTGCTATAGAATGAGTTCCTAGAACCAACTGACAGTAACCGGAGAACTGGAGAACCGGAGCTCACCATTCACCCACGTACTGAAACCAGATAATACTTTCCGCATGTACACATACTACAGACTATAGAAAAGTGAACCATATCACCAAAACAGATTAATTTCCAATGCTACGAATCAATGACCGCATTGACAAAATTGGAAATGTAAAATATGTCACGAACTTTGACCTTTTGAAAGGATTCTGGCAAATTCTACTCACGGAAAGGGCAAAGGAAATTTCGGCATTTTGTAACTCCAGATGGACTTTTTGTAACTCCGAATGGACTTTGTCAGTATAAAGTGGGATGAAAGGTTTAATGAACATGATAACATATGGTCTAGATAACCATGACGCTTATATCGGTTACGTTATCATCTACAAAGATACCTTGAAAGATGATTTAGAATTATTCGAAAATTCTGTGATCGAGTGAGTGATGCATATTTGAGAATTAATTTAAGTTAAAGTGAGTTTTGTCTGAATTAACTGTGCCTATCAATAAAAAGCAGCTGATGCGATTTTTGTTTATGGCTGGATACAATTGGAAATATGCTCAAATTTTCCCATAATAGCAGAACACCTGACCAATTTGTTGAGTAAGAAAATAAAGTTTAATTGGTCTGACAAATGTCCGGAGGCTTTTGATATATTAAAGTCAGTACTTAAGAGTGTGACCAGTTCTTTCAGCTCCAAATTTCAGTCAGTCATTTATAATGTATATTGAAGCAACTGATGTTCGGGTTCGTGGACTATTGATTTAAGAAGACAAAAGTGGCTTGAATCATTCATTGTGCCAATTTTCTAAACAATTAAACAAGCACCAGATAAATTATTCCACACTCGAGAAGGAATATTTGTCTTCGATATTGGCTTTGCAACACTTTGAAGTGGATATTAGTTCAGCTCCTCCAATTACTGTATTCACAAACCCCTTACTTTCATTAATAAAATGAAAAATAACATTTACAGATTGTTATGGTGGAGTTTGATGTTACAGGAATACAACACTGACATTAGGCACATCAAGGGAAAAGATAATCTGACCTGCATTTGCACTTTCAAGTGTATAGAACTACTATATTGTTTAATTTTGTGTATGTCTCGTGACATTCATAACACATTTATGTAATTTTACATAGTATTATTTGACTAATTGACTAATATATAAAAGAACGCTTTATTGTATAATTCTTACTTTTTCTTTATGAGAGGAGGTGCTATGTATATTTAATTTGTAGTGTGCATATCATTTTTGTTCATTATTACAGACTGTATAGGCCTAACTGACTAGTGACATTTATTTTATAAACAACATAATACATAGCTTATATTTGTTTATCATTGCATGTTGTGCATTGAGAGAATTATTAATTGAATTGTAGAGATGTTTACTTCAGTTTGGTTCTAGATCAAGCCTGTTTTATGACATTGGAAGGTTCCACAAATGAATTTTATTTACAGTTTGGTGTAATGTTTCGTTAAGATAACAGATTATTTTTAGAAAAAGGTAATTGAGACATACTTCAAGTGGAGAGGTATATAAAGTTATTTGCATCGGAATTTACTTATTCCTACATTACCATTCGAAGTGGAATCAGTATTATTGTTGTGCTTAATTTTTATCTGAGATGATTTATTTATTTGAATTATTCACTGGAATTACAACGTGCTCTAAAAATTTTTGGACTAAATCAATATTTTGGGATTATTGTGAGTTCATTCAAGAACGGTTTGAATTATATCATTATGATACAACAAGACTGTTGGCACTTTAGCACATTTGAGGCTGTGGGCACATCAGCACAGCATATTAAAATTTCGAATTCATTCGGAACACCACTGGAATTCATTCGGAATACTCGACATATTTGGACTTGTGATAGAACTTTTAGGACTATTTGGGATTTAATTCACAATAATGTAAGTTCTTTTTAAAATTTCACTTTTTGTTCTGGGGAAATAAATTGTTGAATTTTACAAAACTTGTTGGTTTTCACTCGTTTCATTTACTTAATTTATAATTATAGAGTCATAACATTTAAAATATCTAAAATTTCCTGTGATCAAATTGAATCCATACACTAACGTGACAATTATGAAAGTTGGAAATGATTAATGTTTCACCTCAAATATTGTCATATATGCTTCGGAGCTATATTTTCAGAGAGAAAAATTTTATGGAAATTATTATTTGAAGACACTATCAAAGAAGATTGTTCAAGAACAGGGACTGAAACATTCGTAAAAGTTGAAGAATTCATTATTTATTATTAAAAAAAAAATTCTTTAAAACTGCGGAAGTCTATTACACTTCCGACTATCAACAATTTAAAGCTCTACTTAATGATGTTAACAGTTATGCTATAAAGAAAGGACAGAAAAGCGATACTACTACTGTCATTACATTGACCGAAAATACGACAAATATATAAGATACGTCAGTAGCAATTGTGAATTTCACAACAACGTTTAGTATTTAATCATTCCGTGTGTTCTTTTGAATGACATCACCTAAACTGTTTTTCAAATTTATAGACAGCTGCATCAGTTTTTTTGTAACGAGATGTGATAAATACAATGATAATGATGAAAAATATAAATCAAAATGTGATTTTTCAGCCTGGTTAGCAAAATTACCTTGTTATTTGTAATATGTTGAAAATGTTAACGCTGCATTTTTTTAATTCATTCTTTGAATCACACTGAAAGGTAATCAACTACTGGGTACCAACCGTTATGTTTAGCAGTCGCAATGAAATCCAAAAATTAAGAAACAATGCTAATATGCGCAGCCGTGTTTTAGTCGAGTCCTCAACGATGTGTGTGCGCGCGTGTATGTGTGTGTGTGTGTGTGTGTGTTTGTGTGTGTGTGTGTGATATTTGGATTTTTAACGTAGCTTTAACAATATTTCGGTCATATCGCTACAATGTCTGCATTGTGGCAGTTTATTTTGATGTCTAGCACTGGAGCAACATGCCGCAGACATGTAGCACGATGTCCCACACAGTCACATTATCCCGACACCAGGACGATCCGTCCTAAAGCTAACCTCTTAATGCTGAGCTCCTAGCGAGGCAGCTGTTAGTACTATTTTTATAAGTCTTGGGTATGACTCGGCTGGGGTTCGAACCCGCGACATCTCGCATCCGGGGCGGACGCTCTTACTACTAGGCCGCATGAGCGGTCCCTCTAGGAAGAAACATTTCAGTTGTTTACGTAGCGGGATTTTCATATGTGCTCACTTTGACGTATGTTTTCTCGATGATTTATGCTCACACGCTTTGATGTTATGGCTGACTACTACACTCCCCCGCTCTAAATCTAATGGCACACAATCGCCAGCAGCTGGCCGCCCTCCTTCATTCTCCGAGGATGGATGATCCATATCATTCTCTGTTCACTCCTGGCATGTGAAGCAAGTCAAAGTAGTATCGGCGCTGAGCTATCCGACTGGATGCAGCTCAAGTAAACTGATACTTAACGAGTTTAATATTGTTTTTTTTTCTTTTTTTAAGTTTATCGTGGTAGAAACTGTCAGTTGCCGAATCACATAGCAAATAACGCCCGATAATGTGATAATATAAAAAAAAACAAAAAAAAAAAAAAAAAAAGAAATTGTCAAGATGAATATGTCAGAGAGTTATAATTAGTTATCACCGGGAATATATCTAAGAAGTCCCATATTATCCTCTCTCTCTCTCTCTCTCTCTCTCTCTCTCTCTCTCTCTCTCTCTCTCTCTCACACACACACACACACACACACACACACAACCCATCAGTATAGTCAATTTGAGACTGGTGTAAATATGATGCATTTCATAGTAAAGGTGATTTTTAAAATCGCCCTTCGCAAGATATGTTCTTACTTGATTCTATCTTACCGAACGCATACAGAACATGTAATGATGTAAACTATATGCACATTAAACAATATTTCTAATTGATAAACAAGCCCACGGGTGAAATAAACGCAAACAAACGTGTTAGATATTTGTTTCAACCGGGATAGAGTCAAAAAAAAAAATCCGTTAACGAAACTTATCGGTGAAAATGCGCTCATAATTACATATTCTTTGGTTAGGTAAGTACATTAAATTATAAAATCTTTTACAATCTGAAATCCTTTTCAAAATTCTTTTGAAGAAAACTCAGCATAATATGCACTTTAATATATTGTGTTCTGATCTAGGGGCCGGGGGTTCTTTTTATACGTTTTCGTTGTTCATGTTGAGAAAAGTTATTCTACATCCAGGAATCAGGGATAATATTGGGGATTTCTAAATAGTTTATTATTAATTTAGACACAACCCCTCTTCCTGAACTTTATCAAATTAGACTCAAAAGCTTGATACCATAGACAGGACAAATGACATTTTATTTCCAGTCTGCAGTTACAAAAATAATGTCTATAATTAGGTAAAATCAGGGACAGTATGTACCAAATGTATGTTAGTATCAAATAAAATCAATAATTGATCGGTAGAAATAAAAAAAACAGCTTGCAATATGTTAAATTAGTAGAGAAACTTTGAATGCAAAAAGAGCAATAAAAGCAAAACTTGCAGAGAAATGTTAAGCTTAGCAACGAGATTTCAGCTGTAAAATGCTCCCACTTCTGTAGCATCCGTCCTTATATTATTAGCAACCATAACGGAATTAAGGTGATACAGAACCCGCGGTTATACTAACAGTAACATACATTTCGCCCACTGAAGTATGTGTGTCGACACTTTCTATTTAACGCGTATCATCTGACATACAAAGAGGAATTTCTCCACATTTATTCATGTTTTATAATGAAATAAAAGAATTTATTACAATCTGTGACTTTTAAAATGTATGGGACAAATTCAATACCAATAATTTATTGGAAGCTCAAACAGTATTACCATGACAAAGTATACATCTCTCTCATGTCATGTATTTGATATCTTCTGATGCTGGAGAGAGCATCACAAAAAGGTCTCGCGGAGAGCTGGCACTCTAACTGCAACATGGTTGGTTGCTCCGTAATGTCCATATGAATAGCTTACTCCTGGCAACTCTGATGTTGCAGGTCACAGGTCATCTCGCAGAATTGTCACTGCTTCTTTTTGAACGACAAAACTGCATTTTTACTTTGTGCTTGGTACCTGAAAATAAAAATTGTGACATAGAAATGGGCTTATGGAATGCAGCTGCTCAACAGAAATAAAATGAACCAAGATGTGACAAACGGACAGGTGTAATGATAGCTCAACAAGGGTAACACTATACGAGAACATCATTGTCATGATGAGGCATAAAGTGCTTGCCTAATAAGACCAACTTAGCAACTGCAAGAATCTATAAAGTGATGGTTGAATTAGCAATAATGACGAAATTTGCCAATCAGCCAGAAGCAGACATATAAACTCAATATTTCATTACAAAAATTACATATTCATAATTACTAGCAAGCTGAATCTCATAATAAACAAACGCTTATTACCCTGAGTGTTTAGTATTAAAAAAGTCTACTAAAATAATCACTATAGAATTGGTTATTAACACGATTTTTAACAAGTGCCATTCCTAAGTAAACTTAACAATTGTAATACTGGCAAGGCTATATTACTGTGCTGCAGGTAAAATACTTGAAAGGTTCAAGTAAATCATGATTATTCCATTGTGACCATTCAAGGAGCCAAGTTAAACGATAAAAACGTACCTCACTAATAATGAAATGCTATGTCAGTCAAAATCAAGATATACGTTGAAGGTTTAATTAGACATATTTGTGAAGAAAAAAAGACGGAGAAAGAGAGAAACTTTAAATATACTCACCTTTGAAATCAATAACATACAAAGATCTTAATATGAAGACAGGCAAACTTCATGATCTTTTCGCCCCAGCATATCTTCAGACCTAGCCACAAACGGAATGAAGAGTCTACCCTGTAAGAAAAACTTAGAAAACATATATTACAGAATCTGGGTACATGTACATATAGATGAAATTCATCTGAATACAGACTACAAGAATGCAAAGCTTTAATTCAATAGGGCCCTAAGGTCTACTGGAGTAGAATTATTGTGGCTTCAAGGCCTTTGAACTTTCCACAGGATCTATTATAAAACTGAACATTTAGAGACGAAACCCCTAATCCAAGTAAAACGTGGGTAGTTTTCTAATTGCAGGAAATATTTCCTAAAGGAATAAAATTAGAACTTGCAAAAATGATGCATGGCTTTATTTCATTCGGTTGATTTTTCTGTGTAATTGTTTGAAAATTAGTGTAATCTCACAACTTTGTGCGTTACAAGAAACTTTATCTCAAGGGACCCTGGCTGTTATTACCCCAGTTTGAACAATAACATGAAGTTCCTGTAAATTACTGCAGTAAGCTTGTCCAAAGTTCTGTTTGATAACAGAATTTATTGTTCAATTATTATTACGATCATTCAAAAGAAAAAATCTACACTACAGATATTTTAGAATTGAAATAAGTGTGCATACGCATACAGTAGCTCTAGCATTTTTTCTTTCAAATTATTGCAGAGGTGCACACAAAATTATATCTTATTTTTTATTTGGAAGCCTACCATGTATTAAGAACATAAGTAGTGTGATTGCCTGATTCTTGTCATTCCCTACACTCAGCTATCACGCTTGGTAGTGGCATTAGATGCTGGTGGCCAGTCCCCATTGTCATTAATATTAATTAATATTAATTTCAATTCAGTTATTTCATACTATCTCTTAATTCAACGCACCTGCATTTATATTAGACCAGGTTGTTATCACCTTCATAGACTTAAGCATCCATTCTTAGGAAGTGAGACACGATGTCATTCTTTAGGTTTTGCTTAAAGCGCTATCAAAACACAAAGTAAACTTTATTAATAAGAGCTTACCACATTAACAGTAATAAAATCATTCATTTTGATTAATGAGTTTACTTGCATTATTGTCAGGGCAAGATAAAAAATTATACAGGTGTTGCTATTTGTGCCTTTTATGAATTGCTACTGATGTGAACAAGGAGCAAAGACGAATACTAGAGAAAGCACTAAAAATTTGTAAAAATCTTAGACACAGAGACAATTGTTTAAAACTGCTAAACAGATTTACAAATACGATTATTTAAGAAATTAACATTATATTTGACACCATTTGTGAAACTTGAAAATCAACCACAAACCGCATGGATGGATAATGCACGTAGTTCATGTATAACTGATTTTTAGGCTTAATGAGTTTATAAATCCAGTCTACTATTAAAATTCAATTCTTATAATGGAAAACAACTATTAAAATATTAACAAATCTCAGAAACAAAACACGCTATATTAAACATTGTTAACAAATAGTGTCAAAGCACATAAGAAGGGTATATGTATGTATATGAAGTTCATGTATGGTGTAAGTAACTTAAAGTTTACTTCTTTACGCAATGCAATTTTTTTGCCAACAAAAATTCTTGTTACAAAGATTTGGTCAAAGATTATTAAAACTTTTATTTCATATGATTTGCAACATTTTCAGTAATATGCAAATTCCTGACAATCTCAACAATATATCATTGCAAAATATCAAGTAATGATATAGCATACAAAAAACCTGTATTGAAAGAACACAAAGCCCCAGTAATAGTTTGGGGGTGGATGGGAGTGGGGTGTTAAAATAAGTAATAAGTATTGCGTGGATAGTTGCAATAACTTATCTCACGTGATCAATTAGAAGAATCTGCAATATGACGTCAGTTTACCTTCCATATTTGGGGAGCATTAAATATAAATGTCTGATGGACCTCAGTATAACATATCTGACAATAATGGCCAATTGTGATGCAATCAAGATATCTGATTATTTCCTTTTCCTTTCTTGAACACCGTCGCATCTGTGTGCATCTGGCGACATTTCTTCGACCCTTGCATCTACAAGTTTTCTCTTAAAGCAGACCAGTCTTCTGCCAGCTTTTGCCTTCTGCTCTAGTAACTTGTCATGGGTCCTCTACTTGTAAAATTAAAAAAAAACTAGTAATTTCTCTGTAGTCCTGTTTTATTACATTTCTCTACATTACTTGTACGTTGTCATCATGCAAAATTCAGACAGGATGTATTGTCACTTTCTGCCAAACATCATCACATTCACATAATGTCTTAAAATAACTCTTCTTTAGTTAAAGTATGTAAACGTACAGTAAACAGCAATATCCATCAAGACCTCATCTATATTTTATAGATGTTTTTCAAGATCTATTAAAGTAATTTTTTAAAGAAACACAAAACTATATACAAAAGAAATTACTCTATCACTGCATCGTCAAGAGAAATATGTAATGATGGTTCTTAGGGATTGGGAATGCTTTCAAATTCATTGGCAATGTACTTACATCTACTGCAATGAACTGGTGTGGGCACAGACGAACTCCTAGACAAAGTAAAATCTTGCATATTCTATTCATCTTCTTGATCCAGAATACGCAATTCTCTTCACTTTTGGGCCCTTTTTTAATAATCGACCATTTGTTGCAAAACAAGCATTGCCAAGAATACAGAATAAATGGTGCCACTCATAAGCTTTTGATTATATCATGCACTGTTGTTCTTCCCATCATAAAAAACTGTCAGATGTAATACAGTGAAAGAACATCTTTTCCAGTCATTTAATAATTTTTTTCCTTTTAAATGTAATATGACGTGTTGCCTGCATCCTGTGTATTGCGTGTGATCGCCATCACATTTTAAATCAATGACATCTGAACTAGATTTGTGCAACTTATAAATATTTTTGATCATGCCAGTACCATATGGGAAAATCATAAGTTTTATAAATTGAAAGGATTATTTTCCATTACTTCTATGATTAAATACTGATAATTTCACACGACACCATCCCTGGCATTCAACCAACCAAACACCGCTATCTGACTCATTCGAGTAGGTTATTGACTCGGATTTTATCATTTTATACTTTGAAGATCCTTCTAGCCTACTAGTTTGGTTTAAAAACTGAATATTTATAACCATTAACATCTGGAAATATATTCCCAAGATTTTCCAAGATTCATTTTGAAAAATTCTATGATGACGAAATTAGGCTTGTAAGGAAAGATGAAGGATAAGTCCAAATGTTTTCCCCTAATGAAAACGGGCGCAAAGCTTGTAGTGCGTTTGTCGAAATTATCAATTGTATAATTTAAAGATTTATTTCACGAATGGGTGGGTGTGGATGGGAGAAGCTAATCCCCTTGTAAAAGTAAAATGATCTTCAAAATGATTACAATGGGAACCAGTATATATAAATTTAGCCTAACATTTACTCAGACTAAAGCCAATGCATATTAATAATATACTTGGATTTATTATAACATTGGTCATATAAGCCAAATATGCTGTTTTACAGATCTTGCTATTTCTAATAAATAGATTTTATCTTTTATATTTGTCCTAACACCATTCTCAAGGTATACAATACATATTTGCTTCCTGATCCTACATGCGCTAATTGCTAGTATATGTTAAAGGAAAGTAATTCATATTTATTGCGATATGCAAGAACATTTCTTAGAACTACGCCGATAGAATCTTCAAAGCAAGAAAGCTTCTTTGAAATAGGTGGATAAAATTTCCGAAGTAATTCAGTATTCTCAGCTTGAAAATGGCGACGAGGCTGCTAGTGATGGAGCTATTCGGCAAGCAAATCACTGTTCAGTAGAATGTTGTCGTGAAGAGCCTGACACAATCGTTTGCGTGAAGACACGAATGTCAAGCGATGAACAGACATGGTAGACATAGTTCTTATTGAAGAGACTGACTCCAGTAGTTCAATACCACTCTCTCCTCTATTCTTCTCTCTCTCCCCTACGTCAAATTATCTTTTTCGAGGAAAGAACGGTATCCATCTATTTCTCCTTATCCCTGTCTCTAACCCTCTCCTCTCTTTCATCTTCCCTCTCCTCTCTCGCACCTCTGCTCTATCTCCTCCCTTTTCCCTTCATATATGTCCTTTCTATCATGCCTCACATTAATCTCTCTTTCCTTCTCTCAAATTCTTCCCCACCCCGACTTTCTCTCTCTCGCATCTCGAAAAAGGTATTTTAGAAAAACTTGGTATCGTAGCGTGAAAGGGGACGTGCATGAACAAATATTTACAGCTTTGTTAGCAAACCTTCTCCCTTACTGTTCATACACTTCTTTTACTCAGAGACTGGTATCGGCGCCCGAGAAATCTTATCGAACCCTCTCGGTTGCATATGGGAAAAAGATAAAAACAACGATTCCTTTTATCGCTTTTAATATCGCTGAGTCGTGGAAAGCCTTCTTCACGCACTTCAAATCTATCCTACTTATTAGAATAATTACCTCACGATTATCTTGGACTTCTAGCTTCTCCATCTTCTTGCTCTGAAACCGGTACGCATCAGAATGCTGAATCAGCTCACCTTCAGAGGCTTTATGTACACTGGTACCACGTGACCTATCAAGTTACCAGACAAGGCTATTCATAACTGGACCATCCCATTCTTAAAGATGCAATGAAAAATCGCTATTACCCACGCCTCCTAGAAATATGTCCGACATTTAAAACAAACACAAACATAATAAAAACAAATTGTAATAATGTAACTAATTCAAACAACAAATCATCAATCAATCAAAACGTTTTAACACGATGCATCGATTCACAATGATTTGAGACATGATAAAGCAAATTCTTCACAATACATTTCAAGTATTTAGACAAAAACATAATCATCCACGCAGAAGTCGTTAGTTTCTCTCACACTTCAACTTGTGCGTGACTTCACTCACTCTATAAAACCTTGAACGGTCTTGGGAGACAAACAAATCTTTCACTGAGGAAAGAACACATACACTTTCTCTACTTCTTTGAATCTACCCCATGACAAATGTCTGTCATGATATAGCCTTTGCCACTGCATGGCACCTTTGATAAATTTCTCTGCTAGAGTGTGAGCATCTTCCATTCGCTCTCTCAGCTCCCATGACGATATACATTCAGGTACACGCTTCAAAATCATGGGGATTTGATACATGGCTTCTTGTCCCGGCATCATCATGTTTGACGTGAAGCCTGTTGCCTCATGCTTAACAGAACGTAGGCCATATACATATCCCAATCTCGGTGGTCTGAGCTTATATAACTGCTAAGTACTATTTCGAAGTGCTGTTGAATCCCTCAACCAGTTCATCAGATTGCGGATGATAAGGCGTAGTTCTGATCTTGTGGATATCAAGCATTTTACAGACTTCAGTAAGCAGATCGTTTTCAAATTGTCGCCCTTGGTCTGAGGGAATTACTGACAACATGCCGAATCGAACAATAACTGCTTCCACTCTAGCTACTGTCTTGCCAGCTATAATCCACATAGAAAATGTCTCAGTCCGCTTCGAAAAGTAATCTGAAATCACGAGAAGCTACTTGATTCCATCCTCTGTTTCAGGAAGTGGTCCCGTGTTATCTACAGCTATTCGCCTCATTGGCAAACCTGAAGAAATTATTTTAATCGAGGCTCTTTTGCACTTACGGGTCGTTGTCAACATGCTTAAGTTTCGCAAGCAAACAACCAGTAATATACTGTCTTACATCCCTCTACAAACCAGGCCAGCAACAGCTTAGATGAATATTGCGTAAAGAGTTTTGAACACCCAAATGACAACACATTTGCTGTTTTGGCAGCAAATAAAAATATTCCATATCCCTGCATATAGGATCAGTGCCCGTAACTTAAATGCCTTCGTGTTGAAATCAGTAGGATAGGTGAATGGGAGTTCTGGACCACTTTTATCACTATCAGAACTACTGGGGTGTGGGGGTCTTGGACAACTGGCTCTTATTTTTCTTGGCTTTTTTCCCTTGGCTCTTTTTTTCTTGGCTTACTTTTATATGTCTTTGTGTCCATGAGCCAGGGTGTGAATGTCATTGGTGGAGCATCGTTTATCATCAAAGGGGCATAATCCTTTTCTGTTAATGAGTGTTGTGGATAGCTGGTATCGTTGTGAACAGAAAGTTCTCATGGAGTAGTACTGTAGATGTCCATGCAGTGATTGTGTGCAATGGTGGTGGGTGGCTGCTTTGGCAGTGACGGGTTTGTTAATCCTTTGGCATTTTTCATGATAATGCAATCGGCGCGAGTGATGCAGTATATTTTGGATCGAATTCCTATGAATTCCGTGATGGGTATTGCCATGAGTTTCATCTTTGAACTTTCTCAGCACCTTTTTATTGTCATCGCAGTGGAAGGGATTGTCTCGTGGATAATCGCTGAGGTCGAATAGTTCACGATGTTGATAGAGGTCTATGTAGACATCGTCAGCGTAAATTTCGTAGACGAGTGAGTCGGTATCGGTCATGAGTTGTGTGGCTTTATTGACGTACTTATGCTTAATGAAGTCGTGGTGAAACTAAGCATGAGCAGTTTGGAGAGATCGAGAACGGCTGCTACGACGTAGATAGGCTTGTCCAGCAAGAGATTCGTTTTTCTGGATTCGATGGCGACGAGTTCTTCATCAAAGATTTTCTTGCTGACACAGGCATCGTTGGCCACGAGCTTATCTCTTCGACGTTGGTTATTAATGATTTCAATTTTCTTTCGATGTCTGATGTTTTCCATGGTTTTTCCGAAGACACTATTGTTCCTGAGTTTGAAGAAGTCTTTTTCGAAGTCCGTGGTGGCTTTGGAGCATTGTGCTGTGTTGAGATCGATGTAGGGTTTCATCCACGAAGATGGACGAAGCTTGAGTACTCGGTGAACTTTTTCAAGAACGAGTCCGTGCTGGAGAGCTTGTTCGAGCAACCTATAATGCATTTTGTAGTGTGTTTCGTGGTTGAGATTGGGTAGGAGTTTTTTCACCTTAGCATCTCCGAGTCCGACCAGCTTCTTTTGTTTCAGCTGTTCAGGAGAGAGCATCGAGTTGTCGACAAGAATTTGTTCAGCACAGAAAGGATAATCGTTATGAGTGTCGTGGAGATGTGGTGGATAGCTGAGATCGACTACGGTAAAATAGCCCCAGCCGTCGAGATATGCTGCCTGTCTTTCTTGGAGGAATTGTTCTTCGCTGATCCAGCGAAAATCTCCCTCAGGAAGGGATTGTAACATGGCCCATCCATAGAAATTTTTGTCGACGAGGGAGAGGACGTACACGGGAGGTTTGGCGGGGTCGTAGCGTTTCATGTATTTGTGGTTGGCGATGGCATGTTTTTTGCTGATGACGGATATACCTCCTCGTACCATTTGTTCGGTGAACATGAACATGTCTGGGTCGGTGAAGAGTTCTAAGTTCACACCAGTTTAAGCATGGCGTCCCAGGGGAGTCCTGGTGAAGAGAAATACCAGAGTGGATCGAGTAGGTAATGGCTTAAGCATATGCGTCTGAAATTTTCAAAAGACGTCTGCGAGCATGAGCACATCCCTTTTGAGATAAACGTCGTGATAATCACCCAGGGTCATGCAGCCGAATTCGTTCCATATCTTGAGCTCGTACTGATATCCATCATCGGTGATTCTTGTCAGATTTATATGGAAAAAAAGTCTTTTTGGGGTTGTAGCGATGTTTCGTCGAAGCATGAGAAGGAATCGATGTATTCATAGGAATAAAGTCCTTTTGCTTGAGAAGGTCGGGTTTATCACCAAATTCCTTTTCGAGGTGGGTGAACTGAGAACAGTTTTTGGCTAGTTCTTCCAGCGATGTCGACATGAACTGAAACGAATCGATGAATCGGAAAGGCCCAATGGTCACTTATATATACTTTTCAAAGTTGTTGGGGAAGCATTTGATCTAAGTTCCCACTTCGGCAAGAATCGATTTAACGTGTGGATGATTGAGCGTTGCCACGATGAAATGTCCATCGTATCCACGTTGATTATGTGCAATCACCGGAAGGAAGACGGGATCTTTGAAGCGTAAGTTACAATCTGCATGAGCAGCTCCTCGATATTGACCGGTGAGTGGCAGTGGTTTCTGTCTTTGTTATCATGCACCTTGAAGGACTCTTCTCAGATGTGATATCGTTGAGCTGACTTGTGTTGTCTCAATTGTGCTTTGGTGAGTGGAATGATCGGTGCTGTATTTTATAGGATGTTCTGGATGCGCTCCTATTCCTGTTTGAGTTGTTCAAAGAACCAGGGGATGCAATCCTCCACGCGATACTGATGATACGGAGAAGACAAACATTCATCGACGGAACAACAGGTTTTATATCCGATCGAGCAATGAGCATGTTTATGTTCCACCTGTGTGAAAGAATGGTTTGGATCTGGTGAGGGTCGTTGTACTTCTTCCAAGATGACTTCCCAGTCAAAGCCGATATGAAACGTCTGCGTGTATATTTTTTAGGGATGTTCGAACTGTAGTGTTACTTCGCATGGCATCTGAACAACTTGTAGTTCTTTTCAGTATCCTGACGAGAGGCGATCCTGTAGTGGCTTGGATTGAGGCAAGCATTGTAAGCAGCGATAGCAGAAATACCAGTGACTTTTATGCTGTGTGTACGGAGATTGGCATAATCGGCTGAAGTCTTTGATGTACACGAAATAGTTTTGGTAATACAATAAATTGATGCTGCGTTGTTAAGCTGTGGATGAGATCAATATGGGATAGACGACGAACTGCTTATCGCTTGCTTTCTAGTCATCGAGTTCAAATACGTTGAGCGCTTCCAGCTTAGGAACGTCTTTAACCGATGCTGAAAAGGTGATGCAGGTGGTTATAAGGGTCTCGAAATAGGGTTTGTAGTGAGAGGTGCGATCTGCGTGATCTTGTGCTGGATGTAATGCGGTGAGGATGGCCTATGCAAGTCAGTAGTCATCATTGTTTTTGACACTGATGCACGCTTTGGTGGCTAGGATTTGCTTGGGTAGTGGTACGTACTTACTTCCTTGAAGAGGCGTGAATTTGGAAGTTTGAAACGAGATAGAATTGAAGATCCAGACTGATCCTAACTTTTGATAATCTTCGAGGAGACGCTAGATAAACGACCAGGCAATGTCAACGATGCGACTGAAATTATCACTGAGATAGACGATGAGGGATTTGGCCCAGGTCCACACATCGATGATCTTGTGTTCCTTGACCAGATGAACGTTGAGAACGACTCCCAGTTTGATGGCTGTGTGTGCGCGCAGTTCAGTCTCTATGGTAGGTTGTAGAGTGCACTGCAGGAGTTTTTGTTCGATTCCCCGCTGAAGGATATGGGAATGATCGTAAATAAATCCTTTGTCAGCATCTGCGTACGCGTTTTTATTGCGTTGGTTTGGTGGAAGACGCGAGATCTTATCGCGTTGTCGTTGAAGGGCTTGTGGATTGATTTTGGATAGTTTTATCTCGATATCAGCTCGTCGAGATAGGCTCATGATTTCATGCTGAAGTCGAAGCAGTTTGGAAGGCTTAGAGGTTTGTATTTGTCTCGCAGTTGCTTCATGTATTGCTGCGTGGTGAGGATCTTTCGCCCCGATAGTGCATTGTACTCGTTGATGAGCTTGCGACGTGCAGGATGTTTTTTGTTATCGCCTTGAAGTTTCCTCTGACTCGTTCGATTTACTCGTGCAGAGCGGCATTCGATTTGGGATAGGGTACGTGGACACCCTGTAACGATCGAGCGATGCTCCTTAGTCGATGAGCAATATCATGCCGCAGGGTAAAATCTTTCCCTCGCTCTGCCATACGTGGATACTGGGCAAGATTATAGTCTATCCTTGTGATGATTGATATGCTATATAATATAGTCCCGTATTTCATTTCTTTGATTGCTTGTTCATTTGTCATTTCTTTAATTGCTTGTTATGTGGTAAAAATTTAATCTGTTATAAAGCACAATGATTCTGCCTGGGACGCATAAGTGTGCTTGGTTACCTCGGGGCAGCACGGAAAAGCGCAACAAGTCATGCATGAAAGAGAACTGCGCGAAGCATCATGCTCTTATCAAGCGTGGAAGTCCAGGCATGAAACCCTGCTTGGGTTGCCAGGAAGGTGTTCGAGGTCAGCTCCAGGTGTGTCAGCGCTGCGGTGGACGAAACATCAGAGCGATTAAATATTACTACGAAAAAGTGGGAACTAACCAGAGACCCAAAAACCATTCAGCGTTGTTCAACGAGTTTCTGACCAAGATTAAGCATGACTCAGGAAACAGTGTTGTGGAAAGTGTGTCCCGTGTTTAGTCGTTACGAAGCTGACACGGAGGGAGAGGTGCGTAGGGTACGCACTAAAATTAGGCATGTGGTGAAGTTTAGCACTACCGGTTACTCCACCGTTCATGTGTTTGTCCGTGGAATGAGAGCTAAGATGTACCGTCATCGTTTTGTGTTTGAAGCTCATAGGGGAGTGGTTCCCATCGGATATTACGTTATTCATCTCAACGAAGATAAATCGGATAATCGGCTGTGCAACTTAGAGATAAGACCTGACGGAGAGCAAAATAATATTTAAAAAATCTGTTTTCACAAATTTTTTTATTCCTCGGGAGATCTGTACATCAGCTTGAGGAGTTCTTCTCGATGCATGCAAGAGATGCAATGCTTGAAAAGGAGTTCTTTATCGTAGACGATGCTGAGTGCGACATTGTCGTAGAGCTCTTTCTGCCGTGCCGCTGTTAGCAAAACGAGATCGTTTCCTATTCCCACGACTTTGGTGAGTGAGAGAGACACGTTGATGTCTGTGCTGCAATGGAACGCTTTCACGATGGCATCCTTGAGATTTCGTCGATTTTCCAAGAGGACATAGGTGAGATATCGCATCTGATCCACCACGCCATCAGTCATCTTTACATCCTCCATCTATACTAAGATAATTTTAAGATCTTTTTAAGCAGACATCGCATGCAGTGATGCCTGATGAGATGTTCATCGTAGAAGATCTTCATGACGCTGTCTGGGTATAACTCTGCACGTTGATCTCGTGTGAGTAATACCTGTCTACGCGCTGCTCTTTGTATTTCGGTCAGCGTCCGTCGAGCATCAAAGAAACATTATTTCGTAATACCGTCGCGATGGCTTCATGGACGCTTCGGGGTGATGCAAGATCACGTCCGTCACAGAGACTCGTCATCGTCAGACATCTTTTATAGAATTAGTTTTCATATTTTTGGTTATAATACTTTCCGAATCGGCTTGGTTGCGTTAGCCCAAACTGGTTGCCCACCATGTCCACGATGAGATCATCGACAGTACTCATCTCGTAAATGAGCCATGACACGTCAAAAGTAGCTCCGTGCAGATACGATCGGACTTTATTGAGCATTTTCTGGTAGGACAGCATGGCCTGCTTGGTGATTTTTTTTTTTTTTTTGGCCTCCAGTCGTTTCATCAGAGTCTGCATGGCCAGTCCAGCTCCGAACAAAATCAACATCATCGGATTAGCCATCGCCCTCGTGGAAATCACTCTGGTGGCCGTCATGGCAAAAGGGATGAACGAAATGGCTCTCAATATGCGTTTGTAAAGTCTGTACGCATGCTTGTGCACGTAGACTCTCCGATGGTAATAGCGGTAATTCAATTCCAGCTCGCGACGCTGCTGTACCGACAAATTTTCATCGATGTGGTTAAAGTCAATGACGGGATTCATTCTGACTGGACTAAACTCTTCAGCAGCAATTCAAGTTGTGGCACGTTTTCCTTTAAAAATTTTACGTGCACGTTACCTTTATCGTCGTCGATATCAGGCACCTTTTCCCCAATGAGCCACAGTGGATATATGTTTAAGCCTTTTGTGAATTTCGTCAACTGATTTAACCTCACAAGACCAGACAGCGTCTCAAGAGTCGCTTCCGGTTCCATATTGTCCAGATATTATTGTGATTCTATGGCGTTTTATATCTCATCAGTAAAATGAGGAATTTTTCGATGATACTTGTACAGATAATAATACGTCAGGGCGATCTTTTTTATACGTTGAGATTGACTTTTTCAAAATGTTTTATCGCTGGAAATATAAAATCTCTATCTCTGTGAGCCCACAAACTCCAGTATTTTCTTCGATATTTTTCTCGGTCGTTTATCTTATCCGAAAGCTCCTAAGATGCTTTCGGAACATGGTCAAAATATCCTCGTGGAAGAACACTTCCGTTCTTTAAACAGTACTCAGTTGTTGCTCCATTTCATTTGGCTGAAAATGTACAGATACTCGTAGTAGGCTGCAACCACGTCGGATTCGATCTTCCCATGCACGCTAAACATCATCACGTTAAAATGCGTTTCCATGGCCTTGTTTCCAAACACGGGTGCCTCATCGCTAGTGACTTCGTCACCACCTCCATGGCGTTCGTCGAGCGGCATCACCGCCACGATCGTGTCCACGTCCTTGAATTCCAGACCCATCTGCTGTAAAACTTTTGTTTGTTGATAGACTCACGCAGGGCTCGATTCCCGCGAAAGCGTTTTCGGGATACTACTTTCTCCATGCAGTCATGATCTTTTTTGTGGGTCTCTTCGTCTTCCTTTCAACCAAATCGTCGTCGTTTGACATAGCCCGTGATCACGATGACGTCTACGAGGTCTGGATGTAATTCTTGAATAACATCATGGACGATCCCCTCGATGGTGTTGACTAACCGTGCTGACTCTCGATGGTTGCAAATTTAAAGACCGTCAAGTACCGATCGATGGCCTCTCTGAGCTGCTGTTTTCGCATGTGTCCCACAGACAGATGAGACCGTTTCACATCGTGATGTTTCCATCACTCGTGAGCCTCTTCCAATGATGATTTATCCATGTTTCTCACCTCGTTCAACTCCGCATTCACTCCCATGGCCTACTTCAGCATGTGCTGGTCGTTGTCAGCGTACGACGCATCCTGGCTATAAGTATCATCGACCAGCAACTGGTACAGCTCCGTAGCCATTTCTGCCATGATGTATACTCTAGATAAGATCATCCAGAGAAAACTTCTGAAAATAACTCAAGCCGGGATTGGAGGGTTCTGCTGTGAGTGCCGTGAATTGAAACGTAGAATATTTCATGTACGTACATGAAGCCGTAATGAAAAATTCGAGCACTGTAGATCCTATCGTGGCTGTACCGGTATATAACGCATCCGAGGTATAATCGGGTTTGACGCCGTCGCGTCTTCACGTGTGAATTCTTTCGCTGCCACTATTTCGTTCTCGGACACTAAATTTCCATATAGCCACTATTTCGGTAAGCTGTATCTGCATCCGAAAATTGAAAGTGACTTCGTTAGTCGCCCACTCGTTTCCAATTCCAGAGCTTCCACAAGATCTGTCGAAAATGCCAGATATGCTTTGAACAACGACGAGTGTTTGGACGAAGCTGAAACGACGATGCCTCAGCGATTATCTGCGTTTCCAGAGAGAATTGGAACAAGTACCACATTGTTTCTGACGCGGTGCGTGTCCAGGTACATTTTGGTAACTACTTCGTTGTTGTCTGCGGGTGGATAATCCGTCACTACTATTTTAGCTTCCGCTGCCGCGGTGAGAGTTCCCGTGAGTGTTCCACCCGTCGTGGATAATTTCGTATTTCCAAACGAGTTGAGTTGGAAATACGACATTGCTTGAATGTTATCCGTGATAGGCCATGTGGCAGGAAATCCATACAGCTTTTGGTTTTGCACAGACGTCATTCTGTACAGATTAATTTGACTATCACTGATCTCCACCAAAGAGTAATAACTCGAGTTGTTGACGCGAAATCCTTCTACGGTTTGAACCGTGATGGGAGAATAATTTCCACTCGCCTCTCTATCGATCCAGAAGGAACGATCGGAAGTTCCAAAGTGATAGACCATGGTCACTCTCGTGTTGAGTTCACTGTACACTCTAACACGTCTGGAATTTTGAGATGTGGCTCCAGAAATTGGAGACACAATCACCAGAGCGTTCGTGACCTGACCTGCTATGGAAAACGTGCCAGCCATGTGCACATTTCCAGAGATGGATCCACCCGTTTTATTGTAATTTGTAGCCAATGCTACCTGGAGATCGGCAGCTCTTACGGGTTGAAAAGACTCCTCTGCTGCTGAAGTAAGTCCGTACAAGCTCATTACACCCATGATGAGATTTCCCGTCATCGTTCCACCCCCCAGTGATAATTTGGTCTACGCAAGTAGGTTCACGTGAGACCAGCGTGCAGCATTGGCGTCCGGAGGTGGATAACCCATATATTAAAAATTTGTGAGACCGCGACCAGTCATGTTGAGATTATCTTGCATGGAATATCCAGATGTCCTATTCATGCGCAGAAGAACTAATTCCAGTTTCGATCAGTGTACCCAAAGACGTGTGGTGAATTATATAGAACATGAACATCATTAACTTCGACATCAACGTAAAAATAAAAAGAGCATCTGCATCATTTTTGATGCCAGATTGCCATTACATGATAATGGGTCCGACCGGTCGAGGTAAAACCAATCTCCTCTTGAATCTCCTGCTTAATAACATGCTCTGATACGTTCGTGTCATGATTTACACGCTTAGTTCTCTTCGAGACAAATACCAAACACTGCACAAGTTTGGAAATACCATTGCAGGAGATGATGACATCTTCACCCTAGCCCATCCTGACGAGATCCAGCCAGTAGAAGAACTAGATTAGGATACATACAAGATCATCGTATTTGATGACATTAAAAACGACCGCAAGAACATGAATAAAATCTGCGAGTAGTTTTCGTTGTCGAGGCATAAGAGCTGCAATAGTCTTTATCTCACTCAGTAGTACTACGATGTGCCTAAACACATCCGACGGAACAAGGGATATTTTTGTGCTGTTTGCAGGACTCGATAACCGAGACATCGACGTGATCCCGAGAGACCGTTGCAGAGGTATCACCGCCCAGCAATTCAAAGACTGCTGTGTTGCAGCAACATTGGGTTCTAAGCACGATTTTATGACTTTTCAACGCGATGAGGAAACGATTCCGAAAGGGTATCGAAAGGGTTTAGACAAATTTTACCTGCCTGATTGGTATAGGAACAACATCGTTATTTATGTCGTTCGAAAGATCACCAGTCGTCGTCAGCGCGAGGATGTCCTCAAAACGTTTATCGACCAACGGGCGGCCTTACGTCAGGGCGTTCTCGAGGACAAAGTAGGTCAGCAGACGTTTGAACACGATATGGCTGCAGAATTGTTGAAGCCCATTCTGACCAAACTCGACGGTGCCAAAACGATGTATGATGTAAAGCAAGATCAGTTAGCTGACACTCTCAAATCGACTCAACAACAACAGCAACGACCGCTGAAGGAAGTCGACATCTCCTTGATGATGAGACTAGAGGAAGCTGAAAAAAAGAAGCTAGGAAGGTTGAATTTTAAAAAAAAATGAGGCGAGAAGAAAAAGAAACATTCGCCTCTCTGCACAAGATGAAAGAGGAATAGATGGCCACCGAGGCTAGTCTCGACACGCTCATAAAAGAGGAAGAAAGAATTTAGCAGGAAAAAGAAAATTTGAGGAGGAATTTTCTGACATTGAAATCACAAGAAAACGTGATACCTTGAAGACTAAACATGTCTTGAGTATGCTGATGTTTGAAATTTATTATAAAAAAAAACACATAACAATACAGTAAAGAATGGCTGAAAAATTTCGTGAACCACACGATTCCAGAAATCACCAGCTATGCAGCTGTGGGATCCTCCGCCGAGAAGAATTACTTTAAGGCTCTCGCTGCACATAACTTGATCAGTCGCACCAACCAATTGTATGGACCGTGGATTGAACGCCAGGACGCGGCCGATAAGCCATATTTTAAAAATCTGAATTTTCGGTCAAAGGAGTTCAACGAGTTTTAGAGAAAACAAATCCAAATCCGGGACAAATCCAATAGAACAGGATCCACACCCATGCTTCCCATAGATGTGAGTCAGATTAAATTTCCAAGGCTCAGTTCATCACCTCCGCAGTCTACAGCTGAGCTGAAAGAACAAGCAAATAGTCGAATTCCTTTGGAATCATTATCAACAGAGGAAAGCACAAAGCTTATGGAAACAAAACATTCCGAAAGTCTCAAAGATTCTGCAGCCGACATCGAAATCCAATGGACTGCAGATCCACCCGGCGATTACCTCTGTTACGCGCTGGTCACCTCAGACTGATTCATGACGTTCGACGTACTCAATGGAAAAATGAATATCCTTGTACAGAAAATTAAAAGATAATAGTATTTTAAGTAGCATCATGTCGTACGTTCCAGTCGAAGTCACGCTGTCACCACATCAGAAAAAAAAAAAAGCATCGCAGTGGCAGTCACACACAAAAGACCTGTCTCCATCAGGCTGAAGGTCTCAGCACTCATGGGATCCAATAGACTCATGCTGACGCATCGTCAAGCGACTTCTGTCGCTAAACATAAGGCTAGCGAGAAGGTCTCGTTCTGAACTTATCCGCATTTCAGCTGTCCAAACAAGGAGGATTTATCGGACCTCTGTTAGCAGGGATCGCTGGAACGTTACTGCCAGGATTACTCGGACTCGGAAAAGGACTCCAGCTGCCAGGAACCACGCGTGGGAAAGGCATGAGAAAAAATAAAAAGCTATTAAGCAACTTCAATATGGAGAACCTCTTAGGATAGGATCCAGCGTTCCACATTTCAGAGGTGTCTTTTCTAAATCAACTTCCTGAACAGATCACCTCCGAGGAGAGCTGTGTCTGTAGCCTGCAAAATTATTATAATGGACATGGCACTCACTGGGTCGCCATTGTCAACGATCCTCATTCGGACGATGTTGAATATTTCGATTCGTTTGTTTTACCTCCTCCCGATGAAGTTGTGCGATATCTCAAAACAGCGCATAAAGGAGCGGTGTACAACTCGTTACAACTTCAAAACGTCGACAATAGTACCTGTGGATGGTATTGTATCGACTGCATCCAAAAATGACAGGAGAGAAAATCTCCCGTTGAAATAGTGTTATCACTGTTTCCGAAATAATATCCACTCCTCATATAACCATCATGGACTCGTGGTGTCTCAAGTGTAAAGCTAAAACGGTGGTCGCCAAACATCATCACCTCATGATCAAATCGAGGTGTGCCGTGTGTGTGGTCCGAAAATCACATTTCATCAAACAACATGAATTGGAAATGTAGAGTTGATCTGTTTAAAACATGCATCATTGCAGACACTTCGAGATCGATACGAGCTGCGATCTTCGCGTAGAAAGAAACCTATGCGTTGGAGACTGTAAAGGCTGCGGACAACGACAAATTCTTGTGGGAGCCGTGGATGTTCATGCCCTCGGGACATAAATACACAGGGCCATGGAATCCCTTAGAACAACAACTGGATGAAAATGATCAGCCACTGCCAAGTCAGGAGCATTGCAACGGTGTCGATGCCATTGCGATGCACCACCATAAAGCGGGCTGAAATCGAGTCATGCTGAGGAACTTAAAAGAACTCAAGCCTAAAGATTTCAGAGAACATGTAGACCGAGCTGTCGTGCGTGGCATAATTGGTACTAAACATAAGTTGGGAATAAGTGTAAAAACAGGTAAAAGGTAAGCAGAAGATCTCGCGGAGGAACTGCATAAAACCGCACGGAAGCATTTTCCACGACGTAGAGTCATCGCTGTAGACGCAGACGAGATATATAGAATCTATGTTGGGGTTTGGACCGAGACAAGGAAATCCCAGTCAAGGGGTTACATTATTTGTCTCCCCACGAGGCTTGCCTCGTGGGGAGACATATAATGTAACCCCGTAACTGGGATTTCCTTGTCTCGGTCCAAATCCCAACATAGATTCTTTTTCTCACCCAATATTTTCCTTTAAAGTAAAAAAGAACTCCTCACTTGTGCAATATAGTTCACGCGCAAATGTTTACACGCTGCTCATTAATACAAATATGTTAATGAGGTCTGTCGCGTGACCGTGTCATCCCAAGTACACAGTTTTTATGCGTGAGGAAAGAAAAATAACAACATAAAACGTCGCATAATAATGAGGTATTATCACATTTAATATATGGATGTTATATGAAATTGACAATAAATAATTAATATTTATTACAAGAAAATGTTTCATTTTCATCAGTTCCAATTTTGAAAAGTTATATTGTAATCAATGAAACGATACTGGGTACACAGCTCTACTATAGTTATACTTAGTACAGGCTGTAACGGAGAGTAACATGTTGCATTAGATTATTCATGGGTAATTAGAGATTTGTGTCACTAACGTATATAAGTCTCCTTTTCTTTGGAGGAGGTGAAACTCTTTGTGACATACTTGTGTTGTCCTTAATATTGATTGTAAAATTACCCCCGTATATAATAGACCCTCCAAATACAGACCCTAACGGATAACCATGTGCTAAACTTTCAAGTTCACGGATTCTTTGAAAATTTATTTTTCTGTCTTGGAAATATGGTAAGTGTTACAGTGAATTTTGCTTATGGATTAATGTCTTGACGGATAAATGATTCCTTCTGGCAGGTAAGTGCATTATTTGTCATTAAATATTGTAGATATATTTTTGATTCAACTGGGGCGCAATGGAGATGCTCAACAAAAATAGAATAAAGCATGTTTGACATAACGCATTTCTGGCTGTTACTAAGTTTTATGTAGTTGTTAATAGCGTTTGAAGACTATGAAGTGTATAGGTCTATAGGCTATGTGCATAGATCAGTGTTTTCTGTCATAGTTCATTTCAGACAGCATTGAGAATTTTATCCTATCTGTAGCACAGTCAATTTTCAGGTCAGCGTCATTAAATGTAGCTAACAGTACATAATTTGTTTCACACGAAGTATTTAAAACTAGTTAGGTAGCTTTAGCTACATTTAATGACGCTGACCTGAAAATGTACTGAGCTAGGCCTGCATATAGGATAAAATTGACCTTGCTGTGTGGAACGAACTAGCATAATGCCAAAAAGCTCGACATCGTGTGCGTGTGCGTCTTTGTCTCTCTCGAAATGTTTTTGTATGATGTGTTCTCAGAGATGGATTGACCTTAAGTTACTATGTTTTTGTTATATATTTGTTGTTGTTGTTGTTTGATTTTAGAACAACTACGTCAGGCACAGCAGAAGACAACAAGGGCTTCTTTTTTAAAAGTAGTTCTGAGCGCGTGGACACCTTGACTGAGACGACTGGTCTGAGATGACTAGACTGAGATAAGAAAAGTAAGGTTAGCAAAACAGCTAGATTTCTCCGTAGCATGGGTGAGAAATGGTCAGCAGATCTCGTCGATATGAGAGATTATAGCGCGTACAATGAATCGTTTCCATTATCTAATGACAGTCATCGATGTATTTAGCAGCCATGCCTTGGTCATTCCTCTCAAAAACAAAAAAAAGGAACTTCTATCGTGGAGGCTCTGGGTAGCCTAATAGGTACAAGAAAACCCAGTAATCTCTGGGCAGATCATGAAAGTAAATTTTATAACAAAACCGCCACAGACTGGATTAAAAAAATAATATCACCTTGTACAGCACCCATAATCCCCTCAAGGCATCTGTCGTCGAACGGTTTAGCAGAACTCTCAAAAACTGCATGTGGAAGAGATTAACCAGTAATAAGACTAACCGATACTTAGATTTCCTCCCAGACCTCGTCGACCAATACAATCATTCCTGACACTGAAGCATTCGAATGGCTCCAGCAGAAGCCTCCTCGAAGGATCAAAAACAAAAGGTCGCAGAGGCCTTATTGTTTAAATCCAAATTCAAAGCAGGGGATCACATTAGAATCAGCAGACAAAAATCCACGTTCGAAAAAGGATACCCTCCTAACTGGACTGAAGAAGTCTTCGTCGTTGATACCGTTCAAAAAGCATTCCAGTCACCTACACACTCAAAGATTCTTTTTACGAGCAGGAGTTACAAAAAACCAACAAAATGTCTTCAGAGTTGAAAATGTCATCGGTACCAAAGGGAATAAATCGCTCGTCAAGTGGTTTGGCTACCCTGAACAATTCAACTCGTGGATTCCCACAGACTCCTTGACTACGATCGCACGTCCGAAATAATCTTATCATACTCCTACATCAAGCTCTTCCCAGAGACTGTCTTACATTTCGAGGCATGCTCGTGAAGACCCATCTTCTCAATAATACGCTTAAACACATACTCAAATTTTATTAATTTCACACGATCCACCAACTGAACTCGAGTCACGGTATTCAACCAGTAAAAAAATTCATTTCGCTGAGACTCCGACAAATGAAAACGCTTCAACTTAGTTTTGATATAATGCTGTTGATTGTATCGCTGCGCCGGACGCTGATGACTGTGACTACGCTTCACTCACTCCTCCTCCTCTTCACTTTCTTCACAATAGATCATCTCAGGCACATAACTCAGATCCTAATTCGCATACGCTGTCAACTCCTTCGCACGCTTTAACCATTCCTCTTCATCGAACTCAAAACCTGGAACTTTAATCTCATTACTTAGCCCTAATTTATCTAACTCCAAGGAAAAAACGGAAGACATTCTATTACAAAAGTACATCTTTAATACAGTGAACCAAGGGAAAAAAAGCCAAGAAAAAAAGAGCCAGATGTTGTCCAGAACCCCAACACCCCAGTGGTATTGATCCATGGGGACACTCGACCACTCTTTTATCACGTAGTGATAAAAGTCGTCCAGAACCCCCATTTATCTATACTACTCAAATATTCCCGTCTTCTACAGAGAACTCCATTTTTGATGACAAGTCTGTCCCATTGTGCCCAAAATGATTTGATATGGTATCCCAAGCCAGTTATTTCCGTGAAGATGGGTTTGTCTCCCTTTTCCACTCAACGTCTGACCAAGTAAATGCTTTTACCCTGATTTTTGGATTCTCCTATGGACAGATTAACTTCGTAGCTGTTTTCATTCTGTTTTTACCATCTTGACGAATGGCATTGACGGCCTCTTTGGGGGGTGTTTAAATAGACTCATATCCACAATGCCTAGAACAGACCCTGCTCAAAGCATATGCTTTCCGTTTCTCTGGTCGATGCTCAGTCAGATTCGCAGGTGAAGAGTGTTTCAATTCATCTAGCCACCTGACCCATAGGATCTTTGATGTTAAAAAGCCAGCTCAAGGAGCTGTGGTAAGTCTTAATAAAAAAAAAGAACTTGTGACCATAAAGGTAGTGACTAAAGTTGGGATTTTTTACAAAATACATCAGAGCTAACAACTCTTTTCTTGTCACACTATAGCATCTTTCCTGCTCAGTGAGAAAGCGGCTGGCATAGCTAATCCCGTTCTCCTATACCTCAGAGGTTTGCGACAACTCAGCGCCGATTGCAAAATCTCTTGCATCAAATATGAAAGGCTTTGAAAAACTAGAATGAGACCATACATGTGTCAAGGTATTTTTTTTTAAATATAAGTTAATGAAAACCTTTAATCAAATCCTTTAAAAATCTCTTCACAAAGACGGTGACGACATGAGCCAAGTGACAGCCGTGTTTCGTTTTCCACTCACGTTAAGGTTTATGTTCCCATCTTGGTCATTACACCATTACTGACCCCTGTGAGGTTTATGACCCAGTCTTGGTCATTACACCATGCACTGACTATGTGACGTGAGCACATCAGCAACTTAATTCATTCTAACTGCTAGGAGTGCCTACGGTATACTACTGTAAGTACAAATAGGTAAAAACATTTAATCAGTTGCCACCAAAACAAACAATCTATATTTAGCCAGTTTCCATAACATTTTGTTAAACTGAACAAATAAAAAATATTCTCATTGAATTACTCCTTTAAAGGGGCTCTACTACACAAATTTTCAAAATTTTAATTTGCTTCTATTTTCACGAATTCAAATTATCGAAAGATTTCGAAATTATGTTTGTGTTCAAGGCTGAAAATCACGTTTAAAGACGGCTAAGCTTCGACATACTCAGAGATTTTCTTCTCTGAAAATAGAGCTTGACTACATTATTGCGATCACGTGACGTGTCAAATAGTAAACTTAGGCGTAAACGGTGTGAGAGAGGATGTTGATACTTTAACTTATGTAATAATAAAAGTCTATGTACTGATGTCGCCGATAAGATAAAATCATTTTAACACATAGTAATCTACTATCCGTCAAGTAAAGCAGTTTTGTATGCATCCTTATAGGAGCGGACATATCACGTAATTTGTTGTGTAGTGGGATCTTGAGTGTCGTCTGAAATTGTTACCGATTGAAACTTTACATCATCACATCTCTCTCTCTCTCTCTCTCTCTCTCTCTCTCTCTCTCTCTCTCTCTCTCTCGTAAAATAAAAGGATTAGCCATCTATCTGTTTATTTATATATGTTACACATATACTTATGCTAAATTCACTCTAAGTGCAATTTTAAAGTCTGTAAGTCAAGTTTTATAGGAGCTTTAGCATAGATAAGACCGACTGATCCACAGATATAGATAGACATTTGAAGCAAATTCCATATACCGCCAACTTAATGGCAGAAAAATTAAAAACGGAAATATTTTGAAGAGGTTGTAACTCTCGACTCTTTTCCAACAAGTGAAGGGAATTATCAGTGGTAAAGGAAACGCGCTTTAAATCAACCAAGTATGGATCATTAGGCTTAGAGTGAAATAATAGCCACAAAAAAAAAAAATAGTAATCTGGATAACGCTCGGGGTCTCATCTCCGAACTGAAAGTGTTGACTTATTGGTACCAAGACTTGCATGACTATTCCTCCCCACCACTGACTTTTTTGGATCAGTCAGTCTTATCTATGCTAAACCTCCTATAAAACTGTAATTCCTCTACTTCTTCTCATCTGCTTCTTTCATCTTCTTGCTGTTGTTGAGGCACAGAGGCATGCCCTTCTTCTTCCTGCTGTTATAAAATATTTCTCTAATTCTTCTTTCAGTCTTTATCTAAAATCATCTACCAAGGACAACGAGGGAGACAGCGGTGAAGAAAATTGGTGACGGTACAAATTCTTGTGAAGACGAAAGAAAATCGGCTAAATCCCAATTAAAACCATCTTTTCCTGGAAGCATAACGTGACTTTCGTAGCCGCTGAATTTTGTAATGTGACTATGGACTAGTAAAAGATTTCAATTCGTTTCGATCCGATCTTTGACTATAAATACGAGTGTCTTGTCCCGTGAATTTATAGTCAAAGATCGGATCGAAACGAACTGAAATTTTTTACCAGTTCATAGTCACGTTACAAAATTCAGACAGAGCGGGCTATCTCTCTTCCAATCAGAAGAGAGCATTGTGTGACCTCATATGCAGAGTATAGGTACGCCAGCTTTCGTGCGCAGTTAATCGATGCGACATAGTTTGAGTATGGCTGAAACTAAACAAAATATGTATTGGGGTGCGCCTGGGATGGATACGAGGAGTGATGGTACGACGGCTACGTAAGAAGAGGAAAGAAGCAGACGAGAAGAAGTAGAGGAATTACAGCTTTGATCCATGAACATTGTTTTCGATGTCAAAACGATCATCCCAGTCAGATTGAATACGATACATATGTGATGAGCCAATAAAGAAAATTGGAAGAGTATCTGGATAACGCTCGGGGTCTCATCTCCGAAGAGAAAGTGTTGAATTATTGGTGTCAAGACTTGCATGACTATTCCTCCCCTCCAATGACTTTTTGGAGATCCAAAGCATCGAAGCTCTCTTGTGATAGAGAACGGAATCGAACCGTAGAGCCCTTACCTGACAGACATTTTCAAGGAAAAAGTCAGGATAGAATTTTCGACACGTTATTACCTGTGAAAACAAAATAAAATAGAATGGATACCTGGGAACTTCATTTCCTTCTGATGCACATTCGTACACGGCTTCTTGGAATCCTGTCGTGTATGCTAGAGATGAACATCCTCATCGCAAGCAAAAAGACATTCAAGCGTATGTCATTCGCCCAGTCAATAGTCATCAACCAGGAACCCAATCGATCGCCGTCTACGTTCTCAGAGATGGGGCTGAGAAACAAGGCGAAATGGCGCAAAGCAGTCAACAACATCAGATACAAGGGGAGAGACCAAAGCAGAATGTCCCTTAACACTGCATCCATAATATGCTACAAGTTGGCTGGGTACCACGAATTCACAGATCTGGACGACATTTAGTCTTTCAAAGATCAAACAACTAATTATTGCTGACCTAATCGACCCAGGACGACCCGAGACTGAGAAAGACACCGCCAAACAGCCCTTTTAATGGCTATTATTGTCATATTTGCCATCGGGTTCTCATTTTTGCTTGAGAACCCAATTCGACTCAACTTGATAATAACCAAACATGAACCATTTTATCAACGTTCTAAATTTAACCATACGTTGACCTAATATGGGTTCAAAATTTCAGTGGTCTCTTACACATAATTCCTTATTTTATTTCGGAAATATTAAAAGTACACCTTGTACACGAAATTTCAAAATTAAATTAACAGGAAAATTAATAACTACTAAATTTTTCTCTAATTTCGAAAGTGGCTAACCTTAGTTAACAGGGCATAATTTGACTTTTAAAACGTCTTTGAGTTTCAGGAACTTTACGGCTGACGTTTTGAGCCTCCGTCCGAGTCCTTTGCCTCCGTTGCCTGCAAGAGATACAAAGATTAATCTGTGTGCCGATTCCCACATGTCTTGTAATCAAATGCCCCGAAGAGCGCGTACGAACAGTAACGGGATGGTGTCATGTGTGCAGTTTTATTTACACCGGATGTCTTATGCTGCAATATAATCGGACAACTGCAAATGAGTGCGTGTGTGGATCTATTCCACTCATCTGGTGTACATATATCATCGAATTGGGGCCAAATGGACCCTATACATACTGATGCTGTGATACACCAACAAATAAAAACCCAAGTCCCGTGCTTGCACAATAAACTGGGTATCGTCAGGTGGTTGGAATCTTTACACAAGAGACGACTAATTAAGAAGCATACAGGCTCCCTCCTCCTTAGAGCGATTAATTAAGAAGCCTGCTTTGCAGGTATTAACCACTTGCACAAGGTCGTAGATGAGAATAATCGATGATCAGTTACTCAGTCTGGCCACCCATCGTTGACTTGTCAATAGATCAACATGAATGCAAAGATTGCCCAGATGAATGAGCACCCTGTGCATTTGCACCGTATCTAAAGCGAGTGAGAAGGGACGTGCCTTCACTACAGAGAGCAAGGAGTTTCATCAAAGAAATGATTAATGAGGAAGTTAAGATCAAAGATACCTTGGCTAAGGAGAGAAAGGAAAAGGAGAATGGGACGAAACAAAATATATCCAACCCCTAATTTAGAACTGATTCATGGTCCAGGAAACGTTGAGGTTAATGGATTCCTGTGTTATGTGTATTTAATTTAATTGTCTGTCTGTTAGTTTTAAATCTTTTATTTCATTACATATTATTGTAATGAAACATTGTTTGCTAGACTTGACATTGTCCAAAATTTACTTCATTTCTGTTTGACCTGATTGTATTGTTTTAATTATTTTTTTTATTTATTTCATTGATGTAAACAACTAATAATAGCTTCATTATTCTCCATGTGTATGAGCTTATTATCAGGATTATTATTCAGATAAACAAGAAAGAGTAAAAATATGTTGATCAGGGTAAAGATTTTGGCAATTCCTAAGTGAATGTTGTAGGCTATTATGATGTAAATAAACAAGACTCATTAGATCATTCTAGAAGGTTATTTTCCATTAGGTAATTGTTGTTTTTAGAAAATGCTAATTGTGACCTGAGGTAAAGCAGAAAACTATATTCTCTTGTGACTGTGAGGATGTCACCAGTCGTGCTTTAACATCTAGCACTTCAAGTTGTATTATGTTGTGACCAGTTTGGGCTGAATTTTATTTTCTTTAAATTATTGAACTCAAGTGATTATTTCCTCTGGAAATACAAAAGTGCTCTGATAAAATTCTTGGATCAAGACATTCATTGCAATTCAAACCTGGAATAATATTTCTGTGATTCAACAAGAGACTGTTGACACATCAGCACTGTGCAGGCCATAACAGACACGTCATGGCCTTCAATTTTAAATTCTTCGGGACTTGAACTGAGTTTTATTCAGGACATTTTATTACTAGGACTTGTGTCTTTATTTCCTGGATTATTTTTGGATTTAATTCGCAATACCGAAAGTTCTTTTTTCTCATTTTTCACTTTGTATTCTAGAGAATTAAATTATTTGTTAAATTTTACAAAGCTTGTTGTCTTCACTCTTTTCTGTTACTTATTTTAAGAACATAGACTCGAACACCCTGAAGATAAATGAAAAGGAAGGTGAAGTTCCTAGACTCTATAAAGAATTGGTGGGTGAAATAGAGACTATGGAAAAAGTAAAGGAAAACCCAATAGCCTTTATCAAGGCCACTCTCATGCATAGACAATATACTCTTTCACTATTGCTAAAAGTGTGTATTTCTGTCCCTCTCTTTGTGTGTATGTGTTTGTTTGTTTGTAAAAAGATATATCTTGTCCAACTAACATCTTTTTGGTGTGTGTGTGTGTGTGTGTGTGTGTGTGTGTGTTTCCTTGTCCACATCAAACCTTTTGTTGTATATGTGTTTGTTTCACATAGAGTTTTCAATATGTCATATTCCGCAAGTGTCATCAAGTGCATAGTAACATTGTTCGAGTTGATCTCAATAGACGTACGTATAGGTCGTTAAGTGCATTTTGCCCTCAAGTGCCGCTCTTTGCCCTGAAAGCTCGTTAACTGCATTGTAAGGGTGCAATTTTCTGTCGATCTATGAAGAACACATTAAGTTGGACAGGTGAACGACTAATTAAATTTATGGGGACTGACGCGTGTTTAAATCGCCGTAACGCACTGATTGTAAATGTCACTGTAATGGAAGCAGTGGTTCTTAATTAAGCCTTCGTTTATTTAACTGAAAATGATAGGGGTTGACTTCCGATCTGTATCGAAGATGTCAGTTTGAAATTTTCCAGGAATCAGTATTTGGTAATCTGAGGTTGTCAGGCGGACTACATTTTTATAGCGCCTTAACTATAATTCGGATTGGTTACGCTGAATAAGGGGCGTGATTCCACATGAAAACTCTCTGTTTAAATGTACTTATCGCAACACTTTTAATCAGTCGACACCATTTTCTGCAAGAGAAAACAAAGGTAGAGGACTCCGGGTCGAATTTAGAAGAAAATCACTCGTAATTAGGATCCAAGGGATCGGATGTCTGGAAAAATCTACGAACTCAATTCTAGCGGTAAAAGCTTGAAGACACAAGGTATTTTGCGTCTGTCTCACGTAATTTCTTGATATCCATATGATGTTTTGTTGATTTATTTGCTTATATTTGCATGAATTTATATGGTTAGATTCGTAGATCCATTCTCTTGATATGATTACAATTGTGTGACGATTTGTTTGATTTATTTGCTTATATTAGCGTGAATTATCTGGTTAGATTCGTAGGTCAATTTTCTTGATATGAATACAACTGTGCGAGTTCATCTATATGAATCCATACAATGATATTCTTTATATAAGTTTGATGAATCGTTTGAACGTATAGTCTCGTTTGTTATAGGTAAATATGTATTTAGAATTTCATGCCTTACTTTAGTTGATATGAGTTACGAGAATCCGTGTAAATTCTCCGATTTAGATAATGTCACATATGACAAAGACTTGAGTGCGTATTGACTGAAATCAACGTTGTTAAACCATGTGAAATTAATGTTGTTAAACCATGTAGTGAGGTTTCATATATGCTAGAGACTTGAATGTGTGTATTCGCTAGAAATACCGTAGTTGAATCATGTAAGGAATTTCATTCATTCATTTGTGTAATTAAATCGGGACCGGAACTGATGTCTCAGGGTGTTGTTACTGTAAGCCAGTGGAAATAGCCGTTAGAAAGTACATTAATCTTAGGGAACTAGTTTTGTTTATGGTCTGCCGTGTTTAGTTAGACCAGATGGCCGTTGGTATCTGTTTGAATTCCGATAGAACTTTTCTGACATTAACCAGAGGGAAAAGTAATGATCTCTTCCCAGTAGGGTACCTAACAGAATACTCACGTTGCCACTTTGTTTACTTTTGGAAGGGAGATAGCTCCACGTGACGTATCCACGTGACGTATCCACGGGAAGTATCCACGGGAAGTATCACGTGCTTACAAAACCAAAGTGACCAAACAAAGTTGGAGGCCGAAAGAGGCGGGACACCTGAGAATTTGGGAAAAGGGGAAAGTGGAAAGGACCCAGACTTACAAGCACAAGGAAGTCAAAAGAACAGTCACAGCGAATTTGGACTGAACCAGAACCATCAGGTTATGAATCTGTACAAGGCAGTGATTTCGATCTTTTCACTCGATTCGATGATGAATTAATTCTATCGCTTAACAGACCGGTTATTTGTATAAGTATATTTGTATTTGAAATTCGTTGAACAACTTAAATCAAAAAGTGTATCTTTCTAATGTAATGCATTATCACAATTGTTTATGAATTTTATTGTTTATGAATTGATTAAATTTTATGGTTTGTACATGTACGGGGGCTCGTGTCATTCTGTTTTATATATCTGCTCAGATCTTTATCTATTCCATATATAAGTTTCACACTTTATATTGATATTTACTCGTTCCGGGCAAATTACACCGTCGGCGATCACCCTCTAGATAACGATAACCAAAACCATACAACCCACCCCAACAAAGCTGGGGAAGTTTGCAACACGCATTCCCCCCCCCCCCAAGTGCCGCTCTTTGTCCTGAGTGGTGGCCAAGTGCAACTTTGTTCCCAAGTTCCGTTACATGTTATTTTCCCGCAATGTCCCAAGTACCGCTCCGATTTTAATTTACCATTATGCCCGCAAAAGCCACTCTCATGTCAGTTTCCCGTTATGCCCACAATTGAAGCTTTTTACCCGGGATAACTACATATAACTAATCCCCTCCTCCTCTGACAAAATAATTGGTTGGTTCTTGAGCAGACAGTCTCTTGTACTACTATATACGGCAAACGTCGAAATGTTAACGGTATTTCTTTAATTTGCAAAGTTTTTCTTAAATTGCCATAATAGTTTTAAAAATATTTTTAGAAAAACGGTTTCTTCCAGGCTGATGTCAAACACGCTTGGTTGCTATGATGCTAAACAACATTAACTGAAACATGTCACGTTGAACATTTATTCCAAGTCTGAAAACATTAAATGAAGTGGTTTTGAAGTATGTGTTAAAATTATGTTTCTCGCTTGGCTGTCATTGGTAAGAAGATGTATATATATATATATATATATATATATATATATATATATATATAGAGAGAGAGAGAGAGAGAGAGAGAGAGAGAGAGAGAGAGAGAGAGAGAGAGAGAGAGAGAGAGAGAGAGAGAGAGAGAGAGAGAGAGAGGTGTGTGTGTGTGTGTGTGTGTGTGTGTGTGTGTGTGTGTGTTTAGATTAAGGTTAATAAATATTTCCTCCAATACTTTGATAAGCATGTCACCAGTGTATCTTTTCGAGAGATATGAAAACATCTATTTTATACGTTGTTGCTATGGGGTTTAAATGGTTGCTATGGAAGCTGTCTGAAGTAGAACTTGTCTAAAAATACTCCACGAATGTTAACCAAATACATTTATTTCTTTAAATGTCAAAGTGCATTGTTTATTTCTTTTATTCTTATGGGAACTAAAATGTTATCACTTCGTACATTCATGCAGTACAGATGATAAATGTATAATGTATTGTCCTGTATGTGTCACCTATCACTCTCTGTGTAGCTCCAGCAGCCGGAACACTCCTTATATTCTTGCCTTTTTCCGAAATATGTTTTAGTGTCTTGTTCTTTTGTAACAAAGTTTGTTATATTGAAATTAATGGAAAGTTATTTTAAGGAAGAAATCTTCAGAAATAGCAGGATGTCTGCTTGATCTTCCCTTGTATGCATTATTTACACTATATTGCTAAAGTTGTATGAACAGAAAATTGATAAAAATTCCATGACAAAGGTGGATAAGTTGCACATACTCAAGCGCACACTATGTCACATTACACACTCAAAATACACACTATGTCACATTACACACTCAAAATACACACTGTCACATTACACACTCAAAATACACACTACGTCACATTACACACTCAAAATACACACTATGTCGCATTACACACTCAAAATACATACTATATCACATTACACACTCAAAATACACACTATATCACATTACACACTCAAAATACACACTATGTCGCATTATTTTCAGATTGGTTATGGCAACAGCATGTAGAAAACCCTCGCAAAGTCTACAACTTTGATCTTGACGGCTGCACTAAAACAATGAGATCTGACACTTACTCGAGGCTTTAAGTAACAAGACTACCACACAACACATTAAATGCCCATCTCGTAAACTTTTCCCTACCACTGACTTTGATCTTCGAGCTTCAAACCTGCTAGTTGCATTATAAATAGTGAAACTGGATCAACTTTCATTAAAACATAATGAGTTGTTAAAAAGCGACAGCCTAGATAAGGAAGCGGGCCACTGACCTAACTTGTATTTTTTACCTTAACTTTTGGGACAGAGCATATAACTATGAATACATGAAACTATTACGTCTGGATATATAGCAGGTTAAAGTTGCATGAAATACCGTCATTGGTTCAAATATTATACCTGTACATGGACAGAGGTTGCTGATTTATATTTTCCCAGGGTGTGACCTTACGCTTGAGACTGAAGTCATGGCTATGGTGTCGCTAATTATGATGTATAACTGGTTCAAATTTCGTTAAAATATCTTCATTACTTTAAAAATTATCTTCCAGAAAATGCACAAAGTCACATAATTACAATTTCCCTTGAATTGCTGTGTGCTCCTTAGACCACTCGACCCCCGGGGCCCCGACTTTCCCTATAAAATCATATAGAACGATATCTATTAACTGGATTACAATTCTCTCTTGTCGAGTATTTGGCTTTTAATTTTTATTTTGTTTTAGCGTTCGTAATCCAATATGAGATGTAAAAGCACAACAATACAGGTGATCTGGTCATTGTTATCTTTCGTTTTTAGAACCCTATTACTACTTTCCCCCGACTTGCTTGTCCATTCACATTTTAATTTGTTTCAATGTTTCAGTATCCCTACAGAGATCAACACAAAAATATAAATGGACCAGTTTCCGCATATCCATGTCTTGTTTTGTTATTTTGGAGCTGTTGTATTCATGAGCCAGTGTGTCATACATACAAGCGTGAGTTGTCTAGTGCATTTTAATTTTGATTTTCCATATTTTCTTATCCCTTTACAGGATATAAAGCGTAAACTTTTGAGTGATCCAGGCTAGCATATATTTTTACTACTGAAAAAGACATTTTTAAGCCACTCCCGAAACCAATAGCATCCATCTTCGAAAGACTTTGAAATACGATTTACAATGAACGCCAAAGTCTCTTTTCAAATTATTCGCAATCTTTTCTTGAAGTACTGGAAGCACGTATCTAAGACCAACAGTAAGTATTTGAGGCTAAAAAATAAAGGTAGGGCTCCTTGATATTTATCTGAGACTTACTGTGATGTGAATAAATACTGATTCAAGGAGATACTCGCTATTGTACTTGGCATATCACGCTGAATATTACTTTTATCCCCTGTTTATGAATCTGTGCAGTAAAACTTTACACTCATCACGAAACTTTTTATCCATGAATCCGTAGATGATCGGGTTGGCAAAGCTGTTCAGCAAGTAAGATATCCTGAATATCTCGAAAACGTCTGCTTCAGTCATGCTCCAGGTCTTCTTGAAATTTTTATCAGACTGAAAGGCGATTGCGATAGCGAAAAATGGAAAGTAACTGATAATGAAAGTTGCAGCCACAACGAACAACATTGTTTTGCGGGTTTTAACTGAGGACTTCAGCTTAACATTATTGTCGTTGGAATCATCCTCCTTCGTCAGAACGACCTGGTTAGAAGCGCCATTTTGGGCTTCTGAAGAATGCAAATCGCCAGATCTGATAGGAGATCGGAGAGCCATTTGCAGACCGGCTCTGTGAGTCTTCACTCTGAGAACAATCAAAATGTAGCAGATACAGATGGTTATCAATGTCACTGTGAAACAGATCGCGAGAAACGCTTTGTATATTAATGGAAAGAGCGTGTTCTTATATTTGTCTTGAATAAAGCATTCGATGCCCGTTATGTTTTGTCTCTTTGTCTCGACGGTGCTTTGTCCATACAAAACTAAAGAAGGGAATGCCAAAAGGACACCAATGAGCCCTGAAAGGAAACAGAAACCCCTCGCCATGTTGTTGCTTATTTGTGATCCATTTGGTTTGCAAACTTTGATATACCGTTCTATTGCGATTATCATGACAGTTAAGCCTGAGCAGGTTGCAAACGAGTAATTGATAAATCGGTGTGCTTTACATGCGGCAACGTTGTAGAAGACATATCTATGTCTCGTCGCAGCAATTATAAACGGTATTCCAAACACGTCAAATAATAAGTCAATGGTAGCCAAACATAAGATGAAACAACGATGATTGGAGGGTTTATACTTGCATTTGAATACATACAATACCAGGCTGTTGCCAGCAATTCCGATTGTCATGACAACCACTGAGATCACAACAGCTGGAATTAGGACATTAAAATGTTCGTCATTGATCTCCTCCAGTGTCCAGATCCTGTTAGGTGGTGTTTCCTCCAATGATGAAATCATGGTGCTCGAGATCAAAGAAAGAGAATGATTATGGACTGATAAGTATGAAATCGCATCAGTAACTGAAAAAGAGCTGTTAATATTAAATAAATGAATACTAGAAAAGAACAATACTGAAATCAGTCTTCTATAATACGTGCAATTCAAAGAAAAAAAACTCACCAGATTCGTGCCTATTAAAGAACATTTGATGACATTTTGAGGTGAACAGAATCAAGCCTGCTACTAAATTAAAGCAAAGTCAATCGACAACCTTATTCCTAATCGTCTCGCTGTCATTGAAGTTGGAAGAAGAATATTAATACTTTTGTATTGTAATGACACTGAGTAATCTCTGGATATTCTGTCCTCCGGTGTAAGGGTCAAAATGAATCTTACACCGGCAGGATACAAAATGTCATGCTGGTCTTTGTTTACCGATGTCACCACCATAACAACAACGACAAAATAAATCTGGAACGAAACCTCGACTTTCATCTTTCATCAGAGTGACTTGCAAACATAATAGCTCAGTTGTGGATCTATACATCATATATTATTTAAGGTGGTAAATTATGTCCTGATTTATTTTCGCGATCTCTCCTTGAAACCATTAGATCGTTAAAATTATCTCCTCCGTTTGGTCATGTATCCGCGGTAGTTTATTTTACTTTTTAAAAGGTTCAGGCGGACCAAAGTTTTCCGTTCTTCATAAAAATTTCAGCTGCCGATGAAGCTATTTAGTTCTGGCGGTTTTGTCGTCTATTTTGCTTGCTTTTGGATAATACAAAAATGGCGCATAAAGGCTTGCAAAGAATCGCGGACATTTCAAACGACAAATACTTAATAGAAAATCAGCAGAATAAGAGCTATGTATGTCGATTATAGAGACTCAATGGTATACTGATTTTCAAACTGAAATAATTTGAACGGCCTTATAAACAGTGTAGTACCTCACAGGTGATTCAGCTCCCCTTTAAAAATACACAAACAAGAAATACCAGGAAAAAACTACATCACTATTATATCATGAAAGCCGTTTTCATGCTATGTGATATTTCGTATTGAAAATCTGTACCTTTACCGTGCTCACTATTACAGTGAATACAGACTACCATCTGATGCACGTTTAAAAATATCAAGTGAAAACTTCTAAATAATTTTATGAACATTTGAAGAAGAACTCGGAGACGATATATTCTTACCCATATTTTCGTTGCAAACAATAGTTATTTACTCTTCAGCTGTACATAGTAGGTCTGAGAAGAGAATGTCTTCCTAATGAATTTAACATTCATAAAATATTCGCACGCAACGGGAAGTACAAGCGGATTTATCTTCCATTCTTTTGCTGTGCAACAACAGTAATTACACAAGTCAATAACAGGGACTCCATATATATTTGGCCGAGGCATTCTAGCATCCCAAACTGATGACACAATATATAATACTCTACATGTATAGATTAAACTTCAACTTACCACTCTACAACGCGTACACTCTAGACTCCAAAGCCAATTACTAAACCTTTCTCAGCTTCCTGACGATCATCACACATATCCAAGTACAATTGTGTTTCGCTTCTGTAATTTATGTGATAAAACCATGTCTTTAACAGACTCTAGTTTCGTCGTAAATAGCCAAGTCTGCTTAATATTAGCCAAGTCTACTTAATATTCTAAAGGCTACATCTCTCTCTCTCT